>NW_021025061.1:64159-124003 GCF_004153795.1 Camellia sinensis | reverse complement strand
GAGCTCTTTTTGTAGATATGAGAGAGTAGCCGATCTAGATCTGTTATATTGAATCGTGCATATCTTGCACTTTAGCTACCCTCGAGGCATTGCCCGCTACGACCCACCCACGCCGTGGCGCCTCGCCCGGACCCGCCAAGGGCCACTGCTCCCTAGACTCCAACCCACGACCATCGCGGAGGAGCCCGGGCTGAGCACATGCTCCGATGCGCTCGACCTCACTAACGTCATAATCCAGCGAAGTGCGCCAATCTTATAGAAAGCCATTAGGCGAGATCAAATAACCATACTGCTACGTGAAGCAGAGCACATAACTATCTAGGTGTGATCTCGCATCTAAACTCCACTAGCCTTCCATGCAGAAATAAACCACTAACAGACGAGATTCGAAGAGTACTTGACCAAACGTCAATATCAGGAGTTCTGTGCCAACTTAGACACCCAAAGGAATTGCGCCAACAGCCAAAGTAGCCAATCCCAACATGATTATGCTTAGAGAAAAGCACACAAGGCAGTCCTATGGTTATTCTCTGCTATGGATTCCCAAGCTTGGGTGGTTCAGAATCTACTCTCAGAGAGTGCCTGTCGAATGGGGAAGTAGATAGAAGTGACATAATAAGAGTATCCAGAAAAGCTAAAAGACGGCCCAGAGTGTTATTACAAGGCGCCGAGGTTCAAATTGTCGGTGCAAACATAATGGTTTGGCCCTTCGTCTACCACGCCCGCAGAAGTGAGAAGCATATCAGAGTTGATAAGCTCATCGTCACGTCGCTACAAATAAGGACTGAGAATGAAATTTAGTTGCGAGACCGCGCATTCGTAAGATAACCTAAGCGAGTTCTTCGTGGCGGACTCGAGGATGCAACTACATCTATTTGAGTTTACTTTTTGAGGCCACCGCGGAACATCTCTTTAAGGAGAGTAGGTTCGTCACCGAACCCGCAGGAACAAGCAAACGCGGCTCCGAGAATTCGCCGGACTTGCTTCTGCTCAGACAGCCTCTTTCCGACTATAATCTTACTTCCTTTCTAAATTCCTGATTTTTAGAATTTTTAGCCTATAAGTTGACCACTAATTTCAATCTGGGAGCCCCAAAATGCTATCTGAGAGGTTAGGAGACAACTAGTATAGTAGTGCCGTAAGGTATTCTACATCTGAATAATAGTTCATTTCATATGTATTTTTGAAAAAATAGTTCGCCGTCATACCAAGAAAATTATCGAACATTCTTTTATAATACTGTTACCACTAACCGATTCTGGGTCCTTCCCCTGGACGGATCCCCATCGTCACGTCCAAGAGTCTACAGTTTGCCCAAGGAACTAAAAATTTCAGAATTCAATGATGAGATAAGATTTATCCTACGTTTAAGATTGTATATAGAGCCTGCGGACTGCAGTGAGATAGTCAGATAAAAGCATAGACTGAGATTTATATCAGACACTTAGATTTTACAACAGTTGTTCGCGAATGTTAACCGGGGTACGGAGCCCTTAGAAGGATTACAATATTGTTCGGGTCTATCTTAGCGTATATAATTTGGCCCATCGTTTCGGTGTGAGCTCGCCACCATGACTTAGATTCCATTAAACTTGAGTCTCGACTCTTAACTGACTGCTGTCGGTAACAGCCCTTTGGTCATACTCCTATCTTTGATTACCTGCGAGCCCAAGTTCATTGGTGTTTTGATCCACTCACGCGTTATCCTATTATTTCTGAGGAGTGATAATCAACTAAAGACTCTGCTGTACATTTAATGATGTGAACATAATGCCCAAATAGTATTACATACCCTTTACCAAGGAATGAAAAAATTGTCTGTTGTATTGTCTCACACAGGTAATTTCACTAGCTGTCACTCACAATTGCGTACCCGAAGGTGGGTAAAGGCCTTTTCCGGGCTCCTACTAAGATCCCTTTATTGGGCACAAGGTCAGCGAACGTGCGAACTCGGCGAAGTAAAAAAGGATACCAAGTTACCTCCGGCCCACAGAGAAGGGTACAACTTACTCCGGCCCAAGCAGAGCGTAGAGCAACAGTTACTCTGGCCTCCGAACCCGACATTCCTTAGAGCTTCTCCCGGTCCCGTACACAGGAAACTTTGACACTAGCCCAGGTTGCCGTAAGCCTCCAAAACCTTAAGCCCCGGTCTGGCAGTGCTTATTTAAGGTTATTCCTCTGGGCCACCAGACACTCTGCTGCTTACTGTGACATTATGACGTGTGGTCAGACACAGCACCATGGTTCGGCACCACTACCGAGAAAACCATAGGCTAAGAGCAACTGAACTCGAAGACGCCGAACTAAAGTCAGCTCGCTCTAGCTTTGCGGCTTACATAAGCCATGCTTACCCCTCCCGGTCAATAAGTCGAGAGTCGACCCATGGTAAACACATCTCACTTGGCTTTAAAGCAGCTGAGGAGGGCTATTGAAGGACTAAGCATTCATTTTCTCAAGAGTTAATGAATCCTAGGCAGGACTCTCACCATGAGGACGTAAGAGATCCTACTTGGATTCGTGCCTACACAGAACCTACTAAAAGCCCTCAACACAATCATCACCTCGGAAGGTAACACAACTTTGATACAAAGAGCCTTTCTGTCTACTGTCTTATGTTCTAACTCCGACTTAGCAATCCCGGAGGCGGTTTCCCGGCACACACCCGCCGCGCTAGCTCACGTTTGCTGTCCTTTCAAGGAGTAAAGTGACGCGTTTGCCTCAGGACGCGCAGACTTGAAATCAACCCAGGCTATTATAACCGAGAAGCGATTATTTCCTTTCCCGTACAACTGCGCCCGCCGTCCCTGTGGGAATCCAACAAAACCAAAACCTCCCTCTGATCAACAGCTTTTCCTCTTTAGAAGCAATGCGCACAACGAAGATCTTGCCCCAGTTTGGCATCCCCCGACCCGGACAAACCACGGAGCGGGGTGCAAGACCGCGAAGGCCTACTTTCTATCCTCCCTGTGCGGACCTTAGAGCCACATCGAAAAATCCCAGGCAGGGATACAAAGGGGACGGAGGCGAACTACATACGCCCGCCACTCCCGTTCACTATGAAAGCCTCCGACCAGACCACACGGCGGAGGATTGAATCCTCAAAGGCTTCTCGGAGGACCCGCCCGTAAAGGAGCAAGCATAATCTAAGCGCAAGTGCGGCGGGGACATGGAGGCCCACTTAAAGCGCAGACTGAAGGGAACAAGGGAAGCTGGGACTCTTACTTTCGGAGAGGGACCAAAAGCAAGCCCCCCTCGCTGCTCGCCCATCAAAGACCGGTCGGACGGCACTTCCACACCATCACATAGCCGCAGAGTAGAAGCCTCAGACCAAGCGTATCACTCAATCCAAACCTCCAGAACTTGTTTACTCCCCCAGGTGCTGAGAGAACCGAGATAATTGAGGTCTTACCACTGAGGGAAAGTAACCCATAATTTGACGCCTCACGCTCGCACAAGACATCATCTAGGCAGACGGGAGTGCCCCCAAAGATCATCTGCCATTTGCGCGATCATCCGCTGGACCCAGAAAAGCGCGCACCGATTGAAGAGGATACTAGGCGCGCGCGCACCCTCGCCAGGGTAATCTGCCCTTCAGCGATTTGGCTTCTCGCGACCGTATGAAGCCGTCCGAGGCTTGGAAATGCCATTACCCGCCCTGTCCTAACGCACCAACGACAGATGCATTAGCAAGGCTGAAAGACCCCCCCTTCTTCAGCTGTTCCGTTTTCCGACAATAGAACACCGCGCCCTTACCTCAGCCGCCCTTCCCTCTCACCCACATTCACCACATACGAGGGGCAAAAGCCACGCCCCTATATACACCCTAGCCCACTTCCGCCAGGTTATAAGACGGTCTACTTAGCGCCGAAACGACGCCTTGATGTCGCCATTCTCTTCCCCATCAAGCCCGTGGTGACCTAGCTTACTTGGTTCGACCAAAAACTTCCAGAGGAGGCATAGCCTCTAGGCACAATTGCGGGCCGGAGATCGTTTCGTCCGACAAGGTTTCAAAATCGCAACACCAAACCCCGTAGAGATTGCCAGTTACCCTCTCCATCCGACATGCGGTGAAAAAACGGACAGCTCCAAGATCCTACAATAAGTCGCTACTGGGAGACTATTCAACCAGATTGCGGGAACTGCCCACCATATCTCGCCAGTTGCACCAATATAAAAGAGGCCCTTTCGGTCGGAAACAGACTTATGGGATCCAATCACCATGACATCCTCCCCTCACCATGGACGGCTTGATGGCGAAGAAGTGCATCCACACGATCAAGTGGAAGAGCGATGGCGCCGTGCCAAAACAAATCTGGCCACGACCGGCAGTACAATACCAAGAAGACCACAGTAAAGATCAACACGCGGCTAGATACATGCCGAACAAAAAAACGGACGATGGCGGCGCCGCGCCGGGACCACACGGAGATAGCACCCAGGATAAAACGCATGGTTGACGAATCCCGAAACTCGCATACCACGGCTATTCAAGAAGCCGATCTGATCGGATTCTGAGTGACAATACTCCGATGAGCCTTTCGTCAGATGGCAGCTAAGCTGGGAAGCACGAGAAGACTATGCGACCGAAAGATCGCCGATGCCCTTTCAAAAACGAAAAGGGGCACCGCACTGAAAATTGCATGCATTCGAGACATGCATCTGGCAGGAGTTGGTGGCACCGCCGATCCACCTGGATAAGAACATCTGAGGACGGGACGCAACTAGCCCTCAGTAGACACATCAACCCCAATGGATTAGCCAATCCCCGCAAATCTGGTTGTCTCTCGACGATAAAAGGCATCCAAGCCCATCAACGTCTCAGCCAGAGTCATGGCAATGCAGCCCTTGCCCTCCTTCAAGCCTTGGGCAACCTCAATCAACCGGACGTTAGATCCTTCGGAGCCCGAGGCAAACAAGAAATGGGATAGCATGCACAAACAAAGAGCATGTCGTCAGAAGCCTTGCGAATGATGGTCACCGCGGTCACCGGCATCAGAAAATCGGCAAATTAAACTCGAAACATCCAACGTCCCATCACAAATCAAAGAGCGAGATCAAGGCCTCCATGGTGAGGGGCGGTGTCATGGTGATTGAGTCCCTTAGTCTGTTTCCGACTGGAAGGCCTCTTTTATATTGTGCAATGGCGAGATTGGTGGGGCAGTCCCCAATCTGGTTGAATGTCTCCCAGTAGCGACTATTGTAGGATCTTAGTGTCTTCTTTTCACCCATGTCGATGGAGAGTAACTGGTCAATCTCCACCGGGGTTTTGGTGTTCGTTTTGAACCTTGTGACGAACATCTTCGCCAATTGTGCCCAGGAGGCTATGCTGCCTTCTGGAAGTTTTTCGAACCAAGTTAAGCCTAGGTCACCACGGCTTGATGGGAAGAGGATGCACATCAAAGCCTCGTTTCGCCTATATACCGCTATAACCTGGCAGAAGTGGCTTAGGTGTATATAGGGGTCCGTCTTCCCCTCGTATGTGGTGAATTTGGGCTGAAGGAAGCCTGAAGGTAAGGGCGCGTTTTCTATTGCCGGAATGAATGGCGAGGTCTGCAGCCTTGCTAATGCTCTGTCCGTTGGTTCGTAGGCAGGGTGCGGTAATGGCATTCCAACCTCGACGCTTCCATGCGTCCGAGAAGCCAATCGCTGAAGGGCAGATACCCTGCGAGGGTCACGCGCCCTAGTATCCTCCTTCAATCGTGCCCTTTCTTCCAGCATGATCCGCAAATCAGATGATCTTGGCAACTCCGTCTGCCTAGATGATGTCAGGTGCGAGCGTGAGGGTCAATAGGTACTTCCCTCAGTATAAGACCTCAATGATCTCGTTCTCTCAGACCTGGAGTAACAAGTTCTGGAGGTTCTGGATTGAGTATCGCTTGTCCTGAGGCTTCTACTCTCTGCTTGTGATGGTGTGGAATGCCTTCCACAGTCTTCTGAGCAGCGAGGGGGCGTCTTGCTTTTGCGCCCCTCTCCTGTCGCCACTCCTTTTCCCTTCATCTGGCGCTTTATGGCCTCCATGTCCGCCGCCATCTTCCTTATTAATTCATCTTGCTCCTTTACGCGGTCCTCCAGAACTTGAGGATCAATCCTCCGCCTTTGTCTGTCAGGACTTCGTGAACGAGAGTGACGGGGGCTATTAGTTCGCCTCCTCCCCTTTGTATCCCTCCTGGGATTTTGTCGATGTGGCTCTAAGTCCGCCATGGGAGGGATAAAAGGTAGGCCTTCGCGTCTTGCACCCCCCTCCGGTGTTTGTCCGTCGATGGCAAACTGGGGCAAATCTTCGTTGTGCGCCATTGCTTCTAAAGAGGAAAAGCTTGATCAAGAGGTTTTGTTCTTGTCTGAATTCCCACAGACGGCGCCAATTGTACGGGAAAGAAATAATCCTTCTCGTATAATCCTGTTGATCAAGTCTGCGCTCCTCCAAACGTCGTCACTTTACTCCTTGAAAACACAAACGTGAGCTAGCCGGCGGGTGTGTGCCGGAAACCCCTCCGATGCCTAAGTCAGTAACATAGACAAGTAGACAAAAAGCTCTTTGTATCAAAGTTGTGTTACCTCTCCCTAGGTGATGTTTGTGAGCTTTTATAGGTTCTGTGTAGCACAATCCAAGTAGGACTCTTACTCCTCCATGTAGAGTCCTCCTAGGATTCATACTCTTGAAAGATAATGCTTATCCTTCAATACCCTCCTCACTGCTTAAACCAAGTGAGATGGTTTTACCATGGTCGGACTCCACTATGACCGAGGTAAGCATGGCTTATGCTAAGCCGCAAACTAGACCGAGCTAACTTTAGTTCGGCTCTTCCATTCATTGCTCTTACCTAGGTTTCTCGTAGTGCCAACCATGGTGTGATCAGACCGAGCTATCAAACAGCAAGGTTCTGGCCGAGATAACCTTGATAAGCCAAGACCGGGCTAATTTTGAGTACGGCAACCGGGCTATGTTCAAAGTTTCCTTTAGACCGGAGTAACCTCAAGATTCTTTCGGACCAGAGTAACTTTATACCTCTCTTGGGCCGGAGTAAGTTTACACCTCTCTTGGGCCGGAGTAACTTTATGGCCTTTTTACTCAGTCCTTCGCAACGTGGCCCATAACGGCCCATTACCCAACTCGGCCCAATTTATAAGTATAAATTACCCTCTCATACACAATTTCATTCCTTGTAAAATATATAATATTTTTCCATATGGTACACATCATAAAATTAACTATCAAATATTTATTATAATCATATATAATAAATAATAACAACTCTCATGGTGGTCAACACCAATCACATAATCAAAAAGGACTAGACAATTAAACACGAATCATTAAACAAACTCAATTTAAATTAATCTAAGTCATGGGTCCCACCCATAACCCAAACATGGTCCAATTATATACCAAGATAGACCCAACAAATTTATCTCAAGTCACGGTCTAAACATTCAAAATTAAATAGCAAAATTCTACTATAAATTAAACTGAACATCAATCAGTCCGCAAATTTTCATAAACTAAATACTCATCATTGAATTCTGAAATTTTTATCCTTCATGCTAGACTCATATGGGAACAGCATATAAAAATATCATAATTTTCTGAGAACGGGAACTATTTTTCAAAAATACAAAATCGAACTATTTTCGCATAGAATTTACACAGCAATCAAATTCGAAAATTTGCTCAATTAAATTATGCACTAGCTAAAAATAAAAAAATTAAAAAAAATAAAATTCGCGGTCATTACAACCTACTCTCCTTAAAGAAATTTCGTCCTCAAAATTAAACTCAAATAATGTAATGCATCCTACAGTCACCCACAAACTCACTTAGGTACTTACGAATGCATCAACAAAAATTCTTTGACCACTACATGAGCTATTAACTAGTAACACTGGTAACGAACCAAACCATTATTTTGCACCACAATTGATTGTATAAACCCTTACTAGTATTAACCTTTAAATGATTCTTCTATTCACATTGATAATCCAAAGCAACAAAATAGGATCTAATTCCTCAAGCATAACTGTTAGGTTTTATTCTTGGCAATTCCCGTTTGACAAAACTCCTTTGAGTTGTAATTTTATTCGCATTTTTATTTCAGTGAGGCTATGAGAGTTTAGATGCGAATCCAACCTAAATTGTGCCTTTCAGAGAAGTTTGTGATGCTAATGCTTTCAAGATTGCCACTTCGCTGATTATGACGGGGATCGAGCTGTCCGGTCAGCTCGCGGGGGTCTAGGGAGCAGTGCCCCTTGGCGGGTCCGGGGCAGCGCCACGGCGGGGTCGAGGGGCAATGCCCTCGAAGCAAAATGCAAAAATGCATTCCAAGTTACTTGTCCGCTCGAGCGGACATTCCCCCGCTCGAGCGGAGAATGCTGGGTTTTAGAAGTTTGTCAGGTTTGTAAAAATATTGGATGGTGTGATTTCGCGCTCGAGCGGGTTCTCTAGCGCTCGAGCGGACCTCTGTTATATCACGCACATATTTTGTTGAAGCCGCTCGAGCAGGCTGTTGGGCGCTCGAGCGGACCGCGCAGACACAGTTTTTCGGATTTCAATAAGGATTGGGTTTTCGTCCAAATCTAGGATTACTTTTGGTTTTCTATAAGTAGTTGGTTTTCTCCCAAAACTAGACTACTCCTCAACTCCTCCAGATCTTCTTTTTGGGATTCTAAGGTTTGTATCTGGGGAAATTTTGTTAGTTTACTTTGATGTTTTATTGAGTATTCAACTCATGGTTTAAAGAGAGTACATCAAAGGTTGTGTTTTGTTCTACAAAAGAGAGAGTTGTTCTTCGGTGGATTCTGAAGAATTCGAGCCTGAAGCTTTGGTGGATTCCGGGGTGGCTCATCGTAAAGACAATTCCGAGGTGAAGACGGGTTGGAAGAGGCACATAGAGGTTGGTTCAATTAGGCTTGGATTCGCTAGGTAATTGAGAGTATACCTGTGTAATTCCTTTAAATCTTCTTAGTGGATTGTTTTGTGGCTGTTGCCCGTGGTTTTTTAATCACAGTTGGAGGTGACCAATTGTGGTTTTTTCACGTTAAAATTGTTGTGTCGTTTTGTCTTGATTGTTTGATTGGGAGTGTTATATACTGCTTAAAATTGATACATAATCACAAATCAACATCTAGGGGATTTCTAAATTTTTCAATAACAAAAATTTTAGCAAAACGACTCCTCAAAATACTAAGAAACCATACCTTATTGGTGATAACCCAACTTTAACGAACTATCTCCATCACCTAATGTACAATGCATCCCAAGGCCAAAATAACTATCTTTACTCCGTGACCTTAACAAAACGAAACAATACCTCTTCAAAAGCACTAACCACTAACCACCAACTCAATAGTGACCGCCAATCGTCACAAGGCAAACAACACTTAACCAACACTAGGGTGATGCCACGCCCCATAACCCAAATGAAATAAAATCAATTCAGACAACGGGTTTGGATTTCCATCAACAAGACTACAAATCAACATTAACGGTTCCACTCCGATGTGGGGTTTACAAAATGATCTCAATAATATACCTTAAGTCTAAGCAAGACTTAACACAACTAGGTAAACACCCAAATCATACATGGCCTTCAAGATAAAGTTAATTCAACTCAACTTCTAAGACATTTACTTCGAGTTACAACACAAACCCTACACTAGTATTACAGTGACTTATAAGGTCCACCCAAAATGCAACCATGATTCGACTAACACAACCCGCGGGATACTTAAACCAATAGTATTATTCCCCTGGCCAACCAACAAGAGATCCTATTTCTCTTTTAGGACTTATCACGCATTAAGCACAAGGAAACACCCTCTAAGGTTTAGCAAACAAACTCGTAATTCATTCCAACTCATCCAATTGCAAGGAAAAGAGAGCCTAGTTCTCGAAGTTACCCAAATTACACAAAGATGAAACCAACTACCATTCCAAACTGCCTATGGGCCAAAACAATTTAGAATCTAGATTATACCGCCAAACTATCACACTCGTAGAGTCATTCCAAGACTTCATTTGGACACTCCCTCCCTTGACACCCAAGGACAAAACAATTAAATAAATAAAGGCAACAACAATTATGAATGTCTGTTTCAAATCTCATCTTTAAACCTTACATAGTTTGCACTTTATAAATTTTACAACCAAGTCTCAAAATAGTCAATCTCTCTTGGAAATACATCCCTTACCTCCATTCACAATCTTTACCATGTCAAGGCCACACCTCTTCCCAAGTAGATAAAAGGGTATACAACCCAAGGTTCAGGAACAACTCCACACATAATCAACTGAATAAAATATTTTCACAATCATGCAAGGCCACATATATAGCATTCATAACATTTAGCATCAACACCTCCCACTAAGGTACACTCTCATGTTCCAATACAAAACTCAACATATGTATATCAAATAGCATAGAGTCCATAGTAATTCTCTTCGACGAATCACCCAAATTTTGAGTTCGCACACTATCAATTGAATCATACAAGACATACCAATCATATATTTGTGCCAACTCTTTCTTTAATCTCTTTACCAAGTCCTTAACATGCTTAGCTCCATAAATTTGTTCTAAGCACCATTGCACGTACTTAAGTTTGTAATGGGGATCAAGAACAACCGCAACAAACAATAACAAATTGATCTTATCAAACCTCCCCTAATACTTATCGAACTTAAAACTCATGCCATGTGCCAATAATTGCAAATTTTCATCATCATTTGCACACAATTTGGTGATTGCACTTTGAATCACCATTATCTCTGTAAAAAAAGCATCGCAAGTGACATACGAAGAACCCGAAAGACGCAAAGTTGCTTTGTAAAACAATTTAAAAAACTTAAAGTACAACTTAGCCTTCATCCAATCATCACTTGTCGGAACTCCTCAACTCCTCCAGATCTTCTTTTTGGGATTCTAAGGTTTCTGTTAGCCCTACCAGCACCAACAACACCCTCACCACCTTCACCAACCTCCTCAACAATCTCATCCTCTTTCAATTTCAAATGGAAAAAATTGTCATCATCTTCCAACCGCTCAAACGCCTTTTGAAATTGTAAAGCCCTTTCTAACATGAAATATGTGGAGTTCCACCGAGTAGCCACATCCAAACAAGGTTGACCCTCATACTCAATGCGCTCTAATTTAACACAAAACTTGAATTCGGCCATCCTAGATGGAGAGGATTTCACGTACTTCACAATATTACGGATCCTTGTGATTGAGTCATCAATCTCTTTCAAGCTCTCACAAACAATTAAATTCAATATGTGGGCACAACATTTCACGTGTAAAAACTCATGCTCTAATATGGTATTCTTCCTATCTTTGGTCCACCACTTCAAGAAATTAATGACACCATTGTTTGAGCTTGCATTGTCAAATGTAATTGTTAGAAGCTTATGACACATTTCACGTGTGTTTTACCTTTGTGATTTGGTACTAAACGAAAGTTAAGAATTTTTTTGTTAAGTTTCTAATCACAATCAATAAAATGCACAGTATGACACATATACTTCAAATTTTGCATAGATGTCCAAGTGTCAGTAATAAGACATATTCGTTGACCTCTAAGTGCATTCTTCAAAGCTGCTATCTCTCTCACAAATATTGACTTACAAGCATTAGTAATTGTAATCCTAGATGGGATTGTTAGCCACTCTGTTGCACCACACGCATAAATCGTTTAAATCCTTCACCTTCCACAAATTTAAAAGGCAATTCATCTATTATGATCATCTCCGCTAGGGCTTTTCTACATGCATCCACACTAAAACTTGCAGCCACAAGATCACCAATTGTTTCTCCATCAATAGTTTCTCTTTTGGGTTCAAAAACTATGGTAGTTTGGTTCTCATCTTGCCTTAAGGGATACTCCTTGCACTGTGATTCTATATGAGTTAACATAAATTTTGTTCCATTAACTTTAGGATCACATGCATAATCCATACTACAATAGTTGCAAGCAGCCCTAGGATTTTCACCATGTTCACAATCCAATCTTGTGAAATGATCCCAAACAACCCCTGGGTTTAGTTTCTTGGGTTCTTGGGTTTTCGGTTCTCCAGAAATAGATGCAGCCATCTGTAAAAAATTTAAAACTATTATACAATAGTGTCCACTATCAGATAGAACACAATCAAAGTACTAAATTAGTGGCCATGCACAATTAAAATCAAACATTAACTGCTAAACATAAACTAAATCCTCCATATTATTTAATTCAACCCAGCCCTAAATAACCCATTTGAGATGGAAACTCATACCCAAAGTTCAATTTGATTACCAAATGAGATTCAACTACACACTCACGAAATGATCATAAAAATGCACAAATGAGAAAACCCAAAAAGATAAAGAATGAATGGAAATTGAAAAAACAAACCGGTTCTTTTCCCAGTGAGATTTCTTAGAGCAATGCTTGGCTATATTGTGTTGGTCTGACGATTGGGTTTCTGGTTTCTTGCACTTGAATTTGCTCTTCATTTTGTTCTTGTTTGGGTCTTTAGGTATTGTTGGGTCTGGAATTGGGAACACTTCGGGGTTTTTCTGTCGATTGCTCGCCATCTTTTTGCGGTAGCAATGAACAGGTCTTCAATTCACAATCCAGAGAAAAAAACAAGAAGCCACCGAAGATGGCAAGTGAAGCAATGGCAAACGAAGAGGCTCTCTGATTTTGAAAAGGGTTTATGATGAAAAGGATCCGAACCCATTTTAGCAGATTTTAGGTTCAATTCAATCCTCTCAGTTATGCATCTAGGTCCAGCCTAACCCAAAGTTAGAAGACACAAAACATGGCCTTTTTTTTTTTTTTTTTTTTACACTATGTTTGGATTGAGTGATTTGGAGAGAAAAGAAAAGAAAAGAAAAGAAAAGAAATTGAAAGATATATATTTCTCTTGCTTATTTGGATAATTTAAGTGGAGAAAAATGGGAAGAAATGGAGAGAAATAGAGAGAAACTCATTTCTTTTACAACCCTCATTATCAATCTTTCCAAAAGTGGAGAGATTGGGAAAAAAAAGAAACTAACAAATTCTTATATTTTCATAATATCAATTTTGTACCTATAAAAATAAAATAAATAAAATGATTGACAAAATATAAAAAGATTATTTCGGTAATATAACATAAAACAGTTTCTTTTATTTTCTCTTATGAAATCTATCCAAACAAGAATGAGAGAAATCACAATTATTTTTTTTCTTTTATTTCTTACTTATCCAAATAAGAAAGAGATAAATTACAATCATTTCTTTTCTTTTCTCTTATAACCTAAGTAATTATTTCTTTTCTTTTCTCTCCTAGTTCCCAAACATAGTGTTAAAATTGGCCTGTTATTAATAGGAATGGCAACAGGTTGAGGCAAGGTTGGGATTATACTCCTCATCCCCGATCTCCGAAAGTATAAAATTTTATGTCCCCACCCCCGATTTCTGGCGGGGAACCCATTACCCCCTACCCCTTAACGGGAATCGAATTTCCCCGACCCTGAAAAATTCCTGAATTTTTTTTTTTTTTAAATTTTGCATATCCCATTTTATCTTTTATTTTTTTTAGGCAAATAAAAATAATATATATAAAAGCATAATCTAGCAACGTTCAAACATAAATATCCAAATAGCAACAACTTGACAAATAAGATACAAAACAATACCAACACCACAATACAAAAAAAAAAAAAAAAAAAAAAAAAAAAAAAACCACTTATGAATTTTGCAAAGTAGCATGCACAACCAACATTATTAGTTAAGTTAACTTCTAAAATCAATAGGCAGGTATAATAGTAATTTTAGTTCTGGTGGGAAACGGGGACGAGGATGGGAATGGGCCTGGGCCGGGATGGGGTAGGGGAATCTATCACCATCCCCGATTGAAAAATTGTCGAGGATTCATTTTCGAATATCATCCCCAGTCCGTCGGGAGTATTTTTCGAGGAAAAACCATTTTAATCAGGGTCAGGGGGCCGAGTCCCCGTTGGGTCGGGTTCAAATTGACATCCTTAATTATTGATGCCAATAGTAAGTTTTTCAAGCAATATTAGAAGTTTTGCAAAACAACGTAATTTATTTTTACCCTCTATTCTCTCCTACGTTTCTATCTCTCGCTCAATTCATAGCACAACATTGTTGGTTGGGCTAAGTGGCTATCGCTAATTGTTCTTCTCACCTTTTGCTTTCTCAGCCCTTTCACTATCTCTCACTCTATATGTCCTCTTGCTATCTCACTAACATCTTATTCTTTCACACTATTAGCATGTCTGACGATAGTTAATAATCAGCGACAACTCATCATTTGACATAAATATTTTTTTTTTATCATTTTCATGCTTGTGTTATTGTAACAATTCCTGTCCATGTCAAGGTCACATTCAGTATCATCCATCTTCTACAAATGGAAATACTTTTTGCCAACCTTTTTTAGTCAAAATAGAAAATCCTTCTGTTGTTTTTTCTGAGTCCGGATCCCCTTCTTAAGAAGCCTCCTCCACATCCTACTTGCAACGGCTGAGATCAGCAGTTGCACATCCAACGGCTGAGATAAAAAAAAAAGAAATTGAAATTTTGGTTGATTCCCGCCCAAACAAAACACATCTCTGTGAGGCTATACATTCACTCTCACTCTCACTTTCACTCAGCCTCACAGTCACCCATGCTCGTCCACTGAACCCACCCTCATTGGCGAACCAGCGACCAGTCCCGGCGGTAACCCAGACGGCGAACCCACTCATAACCCCGCGACGACCAAAGCTCCAACGCTCCAGCCCTAATATGCTACGCTTCGTGAACCATAGCTCCACCGCGACGACCACCATCGGTTGAGCAAAGAAATTCTTGACGAACCAGGTTGGTCTTCGAATGTTTGAAATTATTTTGTCAAGAATTGTGTGATTGAGATTGAGATTTGGGTTTGGAATTGAGACCCTCATTGGCGAACCGGCGACCAGTCCCGGCGGTAACCCAGATGGCGAACCCACTCATAACCCCGCGACGACCAAAGCTCCAACGCTCCAGCCCTAATATGCTACGCTTCGTTAACCATAGCTCCACCGCGACGACCACCATCGGTTGAGCAAAGAAATTCTTGATGAACCAGGTTGGTCTTCGAATGTTTGAAATTATTTTGTCAAGAATTGTGTGATTGAGATTGAGATTTGGGTTTGGAATTGAGATTGAGAAGTTAGGGTTCTGTGAACGTCTGAAAAAAAATTTAGGGCTTTTAGATTTGGAATTTCAAAATTAGGGCTTTGATTTGGAATTCCAACGGCTAAAAATTTAGGGCTTTTAGATTTGGAATTTCAAAATTAGGGCTTTGATTTGGGATTCCAAAGGCTAAAAATTTAGGGCTTTTAGATTTGAAATTTCAAAATTAGGGCTTTGATTTGGGATGCCAACGGCTAAAAATTTAGGGCTTTTATTTGGGTTTCTTCTTCTTCTTCTTCTTCTTCTTCTTCTTCTCCTTTCCATCTCTCTCCATATGTAATTACTTCTATAATTTTCTATCTTAAATTGCCTAAATACAAGCCATTAACATTAACATCAATAGCTGTAGGATAAATCAATTTTAATGGCTTCTGTTAATAAATCAATTTTAACAGGTGCATAGCTGTAATTTGTTGCAGCTAGAAAAGGTCACAAATCTTCTGAACTTCTGAAAAATTGTCGTTTTGTTCATCTAACCGAAGAAATTCGTTTACCTGTGTTATTTTTTAATTCAACAGCAAGAAAACATTCTCATACTATTATGAAACAATACCACCATTGTGTGTGTGCCCCATAATCAATTTCAGTAAGTCTAGTTATGCAGAAACCAAATATAGAATCAGACACAGAAAATATATGGATGAACATGATTTTACAAGATTTGATGGTAGAGCCCACTTCTATAAAATCTTGTGTATAAATATATTTTGTGTCCAGCTCTGTATTCGGTTTTTGTATTCCAATTGAATACCTCAGTTATAGAAGTATGAACAGTATAACCAATGTCTATGAAAACTTTGTCAAAAGATGAAAAATTTGCACATGGAAGTATTGAGCTCAAACTATTATTCTGAGGGTTTTGTTCAAAATTCTCAAGGGCTGAACAAGTATCATCTGCAAAGCTGCATGTTGAGACAAAATTGGTTTCAAAAGTATAATTATGTTGAAAACATGACTTGAGCAATTTTTATGTAAAGCTTTGCACCATTAATACTTCGAGAGTTCATCCTCACGTGTGAAAGAAGATATCAAAGCCGGTAAGAACCCAACATAGAGTTGTAAAGATCCAGCAGAAAAGAATTATACTGAGATTGAAGTGAACACAAAATGAATTACAGGTTGTGTCCTTCCATGCTGAACTACAATGCTGAATAGCTAGTAGAACTACACTTCAATGCTAGTAGAATAGTAGAATAGCTACACTTCAATGCTGAACTACACTTCAACACTGTGTACATAATTGATGTACACATAGAGCTAAACATAATTTTTTTAGCTAGTAGAATAGGTTGCGTCCTTCCATAGAGTGAAAGACACATGAAAGCTTACACCACCTATTGGTTTAAGATTGTTTGTGTTGTGTATGCAGATTCTTCTTCTACTAACAATAGCAACATAAGATTAAAACTGAGACTGTGTAATTGTGGAAGAACAGTTGCCATACATATTGTAAGAACCAATGAGAATGGAAATAAAGGGCGTTTGTTCTTTGTTTGCCCATCAAACTATGTAAGTATGTATTGGAAATATTAAATATGTAAGTAGTGACCAATCGATTTGTATTATTCGACTAACTGATTGTCATGCATTGTAGACTGAAACTCCCAATTGCAATTACTTCAAGTTTGTGGATGAAGATGATGAAGATGTTATGTCCACAATCCGTTCCAACACTAGAGCTTGTGATGGTGTTACAGTAGAAGACTTTAACGAGCTGAGGAGGAGGCTGTATGACGTGGAAAATGAACATGATGACTACAGTCGAAGGCTTTGAAGAGTGGAAAATAATTTGAAGGCGATGGTGTATTTGATTGTATTTTCTATAATTTTGTACTTTATGATTTAACTTATTGTTTGTTTGGCTTCCGAAAAATTTGACTAATGTTATTATGGATTTAATGGAACTTAACGGATGTATTATTAGCATTTTCACTTTGATGAATATATGCAAGGATTTTAGATGGTTTTCATGAATGGAATTTGACGAATGTAGTTATGGATTTAATGATTATAGATGCAATGATTTTACATGGTTTTCATGAATGGAATTTGACGAATGTAGTTATGGATTTAATGATTATAAATGCAATGATTTTACATGGTTTTCATGAATGGAATATGACGAATGTAGGTATGGATTTAATGATTATAGATGCAATGATTTTAGATGGTTTTCATGAATGGAATTTGACGAATGTAGTTATGGATTTGATTGTTACAGATGCATCAATCTTACCATGACAAGTTATCTACCAAGCACACAAGTTGTTATCCACACTACCAAATTATGTACACAAGCACACAAGTTATCTACACAAAGCACAAAACAGAAAGTCAAAAAGTTCACTAAACACAAGCAACTCTTGAAGAACACAAGTTAAAATCAAGTGTAAATACAAGCACACAAGTTAACATCAAATGTAAATACAAGCCATTACCATCAACATCACTTACAATCCATTAACATCAAGTGTAAATACAAGGCATTACCATCAACATCACTTCCAAGCCCTTAACATCAAGTGTAAATACAAGCCATTACCATCAACATCACTTGATGTAAATACAAGCCATAACCATCAACATCACTTACAAGCCATTAACATCAAGTGTAAATACAAGCCATTAACATTAACATCAAGTGTAAATACAAGCCATTAACATTACAGCAGCAACTACAACAGCAACACATCATAGCCCAATTTCAGCAACGACAACAGCAACATCACTTTCAAGTTTCAGTTTAAGCATTAGTTTGCAGCAGTTTGCTTCACAATTTCAGCTGGTAAGACTTCTACTTCCAGTGCGTTCCACCACTTTCTGCTTGTCGATAGCCTAAAACGGAAAAAGACAGAATTTTCGACAACTATATGAATGAGCTAAATACATGTTTTATCCAGAATTTTCAGCAAGTAACTACATGTTGTAAAGATAATTTTCAGCAACAAAGAACACAAAATTTTCACCATATACGAACACAGAATTTCCAGCAAGTACAAATTAAACAAACAGTAGCAAATTCAGCAAGTATATACATGTTTAGTTAGAATTTTCAGCAACTATATGCATGCTTTTCCAGAATTTTCAGCAACTATATGCATGCTCTAAATATAATTTTCAGCAACCAAAAACACATAATTTTCAGCATGACAAACAGCAGCAAAGTCAGCAACTATATATGTGCTTTTTCCAGAATTTTCAGCAAGTAAATACATGTGATTAAACATAATTTTCAACAACAAAAACCACAGAATTTTTAGCATCACAAATAGCAGCAAAGTCAGCAACTATATGCATGCTTTTCTAGAATTTTGCAGCAAGTAAATACATGCTCTAAACATAATTTTCAGCAAAAAAAAAAAAAAAAAAAACTAGAATTTTGAGCAACTAAAAATTAAAAAGACATGAAGGATGAACCTGACTATACATTGGACTATTTGATTCTTGAGAATACCGAAACCCAATGTCATATCCCAATGAACCTTGAAGTAGTGACTGGAATGTTGGTTGAGCAGAATAACGTTGAGACATTGAATTTGGCAAAGAATTTGGCACTACATACGTCTCCGGCAAATTGTTTGCCTACAACAATGTCATATATTAATTTTCGCTATCTTGATTTGAGTCACATATTATATCCACACAAAAATACAATGTTAAACTAACACTCACATGATATGTGGGATACATCAGTGGCGGAGGAATAGAATTACCATCCATGGCCGAAGATGGTGGAAGAGGATAAAGAGGAGGAAGAGGTTGAAGAGGAGGAACATGTTGATGGACATAGATCTCTCCTCCAACAGATAATGGAGAAGGTGCAACTATTGGACTTGCAATAGATTTTGAAGAAGCCAAGTTGTTAGCACGGGGTTTTTTTTTTGGAGTTCGCTACCAATGCCACTTCGAATCCACCTTTTACCCTCCTTTTACCCTTACTAGTTGCCACATTTTTCTTCAATCCTTTTGGTTGCACAACATGATTCACACCTTCACCATCCACTTCAAAGCTATGGGTTGCAGCATCATTACTTACTTCATTTTCAACACCAAAATGAGCACTTAACTTGCGTTCAACATTTGTACCTAATGTAGCAAGTTGTGCAATAGAAAACTCATAAGTTTCTTCAGTTTCTGTAGCTTTACATGCTATTGCTCTAAATGCGGTCATCAATGTCTTATACCGTGAGGCTTGTTGGGATTTTACATCTACTTGAATGTCATTCCCCGTAATGTCTTTAACAGTTTTGGCTCTTGCTTGTTTTGTCCACATTTTAAAAATGTATTATGGAGGAACCTCTTTCATCTTCAATATATCTCTAATAACCTTCAATGAGTGACAACACAAAATGCCTTCCCTTTCAAACTTAGTACAATTACAACCCAAAGAGCCATCTCTCTCCATCTTCACTTTCCTTGCATGATTACTGCCAACATCAAAAACTGTGCAAATGGTACTAGCCTCGCCATATTCAATTGCTTCTATGTCGGATTCAATGGATCGAAAGTACTCATCTTGAAATTTCTCAAAAATCTTTTTTGTGTACACATTACCCATTTGAATTAACATTCTTATTATCGCTTTCACCTTTGGCAACCTTTGGCACAAAGCATATCCTGCTTCTAACTCCTTGTATCGCTTCTCATAAAGTACCTTTTCAAAATGCATGAAGAATTCATTTAAATTAAAATCAGAACAAATGTAATACTTCAAAAAAACATTAAAAGATTCACTAAGTTGTGTAGTACTCATTCCCGCAGCCCATGTTGATCTAACATATGGCCATCCCCATTTTTCTTTCACCGCAAAAGTCAATTTCAACCAATGGTTTTCATGCGCATCATATTTATCAAGCATTTCCGCCCACTCTAACTTCCATTGATTTGCATCTTCAATGTCAAACAAGAATTTATTTAGTACACCCTTTACCTCCTTATCTTGGAACATACAATTAACATGTTTTAATGCATTTTGCATCAAATGCCAGGTACACAATCGGTGACTTGTGTTAGGCATAACAATGGGTATAGCTTTAGCCATTGCAGCATCTTGGTCAGTGAACAAAGTTTTTGGTGCCTTTCTTGACATAGCCTCTAGAAAATTTTGAAACAGCCATACAAATGATTGGCAGTCTCATCATACAACAAGGCTGCACCAAATATAACTATTTTCCTATGATGGTTAAATCCCACAAAAGATGCAAAGGGTCTATGTTCTTTGTTTAACTTGTAAGTCGTATCAAATGTGACAACATCACCAAATTGGACATAATCCATTATCATTTGTGCATCGGCCCAAAACATATTCGTTATTTGCTCCTCATTATCTAATTGAAAAGCATAAAAAAAAAAAGAACGATTCTGCAAAGATTTTTCTTTAAAGTATTGCAACACATTGCCTACTTCCCATATGCTAAACTTTGTTGTCTTTTTGTTCTCAAATAATTTTTTTGATCTAATTTCGTAAACCCAAGACATTGCCTTCCACCAACTTCCCTATCCATGAGTTCAAAAGACTGGCCTAAACGAAGACCAGATTGTGCCGCCAAATCTAACTCAATTGCTTGGGTAGTCGATATCTTTCTTTGTGACGGCAACACGTGGACACACTCGGGTGATACAAGATCATGGTTGTGTTTTTCTTTGAAATTAGTCACAACAAATTCTGTAGGATAAATCAATTTTAATGGCTTCTGTTAATAAATCAATTTTAACAGGTGCATAGCTGTAATTTGTTGCAGCTGGAAAAGGTCACAAATCTTCTGAACTTCTGAAAAATTGTCGTTTTGTTTATCTAACCAAAGAAATTCGTTTACCTGTGTTATTTTTTAATTCAACAGCAAGAAAACATTCTCATACTATTATGAAACAATACCACCATTGTGTGTGTGCCCCATAATCAATTTCAGTAAGTCTAGTTATGCAGAAACCAAATATAGAATTCTTGTGTATAAATATATGGATGAACGGCCCAAAACATATTCGTTATTTGCTCTTCATTATCTAACTGGAAAGCATAAAAGAAGGAGTGATTCTGCAAAGATTTTTCTTTAAAGTATTGCAACACATTGCCTACTTTCCCATATGCTAAACTTTGTTGTCTTTTTGTTCTCAAATAATTTTTTTGATATAATTTCGTAAACCCAAGACATTGCCTTCCACCAGCTTCCCTATCCATGAGTTCAATAGACTGGCCTAAACGAAGACCAGATTGTGCCGCCAAATCTAACTCAATTGCTTGGGTAGTCAATATCTTTCTTTGTGACGGCAACACGTGGACACACTCGGGTGATACAAGATCATGGTTGTGTTTTTCTTTGAAATCAGTCACAACAAATTTCCTAGTTGCCTCATCTAATTTAATATAAAGTCGAGCCTCACAACCAGTCCTAGTTTCAGCTCTAGGATTTTTTACCAATGGGTCTCACTTGTCAACCTTTCGAAATCCCTCCTTGTTGCAAACCAAAAGTCCACAAATAAATTGGTTAGTGAACTTGTTCTTCCTACAATAATCCCTTCTTATGCTAAACCCCATTCTTCCTCCATATGTATTATAAAAATCCTACGCACATTGCTCAGAATCAAATGTCATTCCCTGTTTTGGCTTCCAAGCACAATCATTCTCAGGTTCCATATCCATATCAAAATACAACTGAAAACCCATATAAATAAAATCTTAGCTACATAAATTAAATCTTTATTTTAGACACAAAAAAACATAATTTTAGTATGAAAAAAAATTCCAGACATAAAAACATAGAGACTAAGTTCAGTTTTAAAAAATTCCAAACACACATTTTTGAGAAGAGGATATGTTTCAAGCTCAATCAAACATAATCAATAATCCATTACACAAATAGAGACAGATAATGAAGTTGTTAACAAAAAATTAACAACCTCATTATTGTGAATAGCATTCATGGATAACATATTTCTATGTTATTTCACTTTTATGAAGTTTATGTAATTGTTGGTATGCCAAATTACTCTCATCATAAGCTCTTAGTTCTACTTCTACATGTATATCTTGGTACTCTGTCATGTATGTAGTTTTCTCTTGTCATTGTTTTTGTTTCTTTTTAAGACCATTAAAGAACTTATTCCTAATCATTTGATCGAGTATTATATTAAAATCTATTTGTCCACCAATGTTTAGAATCTTTCACTATATAGTCAAAATAGGCTCTAATGTTGGAAATGAGGCCTAACTTTGATTGTGCAAATCCAGTATGTAGAGAAACTGCTAGTCAATAAAGCAGCAAATCTATCTAGTATTCCCTCTCAAGCTGCCTGCATCTGAGAAGCTGTTAAGACTAATAACTTGAGGGAAGTGTATCACCTTATTGTGACATTGCCAAAAGAAACAACCAATTGCATCATTGCATTGCCAAAAGAAACAACCAATTGGCCAAGTTTCTACATAAGAGGTAACATCTTTCATCAGTAAAGGCCCATTTATGTGGAACATAGAACTTGTCTGTTTTCTTGGTGAAGGACAGATCTGATCAGTTATTATATCCAGATCTGATCTAATTTGTGATTAACAAAAATAAGGGCAAAGCAAATAATGAGGTTGTTAATTTTTTGTTAGACAGAGACAAATGGGTTCAGTTAGACGGTAATGTATGTATGTTTGAGCTCAAATAATCTTGTCAATTAACAAATAATCTTGAGGATAGAGACAAACTTATCAGACTAAGTTCAGTTGAAGCTCAAATAATAAATTACAGAGACAAAGGCAATGAAGAAGACTAACCTCTAGTTTGCGATGTGAGGGTAGATAGAATAGGGGCAAACCAATGGGTTCGATTTGGGGAGTGCTGTGGAGAGGGTCTGCCGGTGCGACAGGTTCGATGAGGTGGAGGAGAAGAACGTGACAGCTTTGGTTTGCTAAGCAGCAAAGCAGACAGAATCTGTATCGATTTGATAGTGGGTTACCGTCGTCGAATCTGTAAAGGCGTCGAGAGTGGGTGGCCGCCGGTATTGGGTCATCGGTGAGGGTGCGATCGATGAAGGAGAAGGGGTGAGTGTAGGCTGTGTAAGAGTGCGCATAACCTCTGTATCTGTATAACCTCTGAGCTGTGTTTTGTTTGGGCGAGAATCGACCAAAGTTTCAATTTCTTTTTTTTTGTCTCAACCGTTGGATGTGCAACGACTAATCTCAGCCGTTGCAAGTAAGATGTGGAGGAGGCTTCTCAAGGAGGGGATCCGGAAGTAGTGCTGGGGAAAAAGCTACCCCCTTTGGTCAAAATAGAAATCCATTTTAAGTAATGCTAGGGGAAGAAAGATACTGTGAGTTTTTTACTTCACTATTGGTATAAGAGTTTTTATTTATTTTTTATTTTTTGACAAAAATTATGGAGAGAGAAAAATAACTCAAAAAGTGAAAAAAAATATAAAGTATCTAGTGTAGATTTAAATTTAACGTGATGTGAGTTATACTCAAAATGATTTGATTCACACAACTAATTTTTTGACAACTTTTTTGCTTATTTTTTTATAGCAAATATATATTTTTTGGGGTTATGAGTATGACATAACGGTGGGTTTAATTGAACATAGTTATTAGGGGTGTGCATAATACCGCCAAAATCACCGAAACCGTCAAAACCGCACCGAACCGCACTGCCAAGGCAAATTCATTATTATTTGCCAATCGAACCGTCGGTTTTTGATAAGAAAAATGGCAAATTCTAGTGACACTTTTATCAATCCTCCGGTTTCCATTTTTTTTCCAAACCGCACCGACCCGCACCGCTATTAAATCATATTTTATAAGATTCTAAAAATTCTTTTTTACTTAAGTTTGCTTGTTGTTCTATACCTTAGAATATAGTATTACATTACTGCTCGAGGGGAATTCAAGATGTCAGTAATCCAAAATAAAGTTGGATTCCAATTCACTTTTCAAGATGCTTAACATCACGGTATCTCTCGTCTTTTTTTTACTCTTTGATTTAAGTTTTGTAATTTGAATTATATTTTTTATAAACCGCCAATCCGCCCGAACGGCCAAGACAAATCCGCAATTATTTGCCAACCGAACCGCCGGTTTTTTATAAGGAAAATGACAAATTCTAGTGACACTTTTATCAATCCGCCACCCGTCATACGGTTTATATTTTTCTCTCAAACCGCACCGACCCGCACCGCGCACACCCCTAATAGTTATTATGTATTTTATTGTGCATTTACCTAATTTGTTACAATTTTGAAGCAATACGTTTGTATTTTGGTGTCTCAAATTTTGATTCTTTATGCAACTGTCATTTTTCTAAAAAGTTATATGTAATTTTTTTACTTTAATAAATAAATAATTTTTTTATTTTTTTGTAATCAAATATATAAATTTAATTTTTGTGATGCATTTTAAAATATTATATTAATTTTCTATTTTTTTCAATTAATTTTGAATTTAATAAAAAAATCTAAATCAAAACTTAAATTAGGCTGAAGTGGGCCAAGCCCGACCTGAAGCCCGCATAAACCCATATTTCTGTTGACCAATCAAAACTCATATGCATCTACGCTTTAAAATTTTTGAGATCATTACTAGTGGTTTCTACTGGACATATGTACTGTTAAATCATGAGTAAAAAATTCACGGATCTATAGATCTTATGAATGAAAAGTTTATCAATGTAATTTATTTTGGTTTTGTTTATATGTGTAGTTGTGAGTTTATTCATTAGATTAATAAATTTATCAATATAATTGAGAAATTTATCATTCTTGAAAAATTTATCTTTCTGATAACTATTTATGTAATATTAACAAGGCTTAAAGTCAAAAAATTCAAATCTGGCATGGATAGGCCCACAAGGCATACGGCCCACAGCAAACCACCCCAAACCCATCGCTTGGGACCAATAGCATAACCCGGTTGGCAAAGCCCAGGACAGCTGGAGGCCATCTAGACACGGAGGGCCAATGGCATTCGGGCACATGGCAGGTGAAACACAGGCCACATCAGCAGACAAAGATCTGCAGAGTTATTACCACAACACATCACCATTAATGCAGCCCATCACAGCATTTATTACGACAACACCTCCCCGTCGGAACAGAGTGCCTTCACCCTGAACAAGGTAAGCTACGGCACAGGCTTTCGGCGGAAGGGGGCACGTCACAAGGGACAGTGAAATGATTACTAAAGGATATAAGCAAGAATAGAAGACAAGATGAAGGTTAAGCTTTTCATCTCTCTCTCTCTCTCTACATTTCCTTCTTCCTCTACTGATTCTCTCGCCGGAGGGTTTACTGGGGGACTGCCCCGTTCCCCTTTGGACTTGCTTGCAGGTCATTTGGCGGAATCATCACCCTGAACCGGAACTTGAAGAGCTTGGACCGACCCATTCACCCGGGACGGACTGCATTATCAAAATCCATAGGACTGACTTGTCACTAATCCTAAATTTTAAACCGAGCCGCCATAAAATTTTAAACCTGTTGCTCAGGCTTACCAATCCATAACCTTCTAAAATGATAAAGCCCAATCAATCAATTTTACAAATACATACTTCGCTTCTCACATTCTTCTAGCTCCTAAAGTTCACAATTGTGGGAATGGAAAATATACCACCATACACGTCTAAAGCCCCGTTAGTTTTTTTTTTTTTCTGTTTAGTTTTTTTGCTAGATAGGATTTTAATAGATTAGTAAGTTTAATTACAATTAAGAAGTGTTCCATATTTTTCGATAGTCCATACCAGATTACTATTAAGACCTATTAATGTTCACATATTTCAAAAATTTGTGTTGAAGCAAAATTGTAGAAATGAATTTGAGCTTATTTGGTACAACCTTTTGTAAGTCAAAAGATGATTAGAAGATAGAAATCAAAAGTATCCTCAATTTCTTAGACTATCAATTTTTTAAACTTGATTAAATTATTTCTAATTAATAAGTTGTAAGTATAAATTGTACCAAAAAATTTGGACACAAACTCAAAAACAATATATATATCACACAAAATGCACCAACCAATCCTTGCTTATGTTTCACCTAAACCCGTTACAATAAGATTGCTACATGATAAAGTACAAGACTTTCGAACATTGTTCATAACTTCATATGGTATATGACAATGGAGATACAGAACACAACAATTTGTTCAAAAAAAACGAAAAAGTAAAAATACCAAATTGTAATTAGCACATGACTTGTTAAAGCAACTTGAACATGCCATCAATCAAGCCCGGCCACTAATAACTTTGGATCAACTTCCTTATTATTTGTATACTTACTATAATCCAATTTTAAAAAACTTAACATAACATCTATATATATAGTAGTAATTAGGAGAATCAATAAGGAGCCATTGCTGGAGTAATTGTCATGAACTTAACAGGGTGGACACCTCCTGATTCAGGTGTAGGTGCAACGTATCCGGAGCTTTTGATCTCAGCCATTTCTCTTCGTGCATTTGCCCCTCGTACTTCACATAATTTGGGAAGAAACACACCTGCCAATTTTATTTTATTTAAACAAAAAAAAAAAGAAAAAAAAAGAAAGAAAATCACATGGATGGTATTAATAATGCATAATAACAGTCTCTAGCAGATTTTATTAAATGGATTTCTTTTTTTTTTTCCTTCCTCCTACTTAGCATTGTATTTTAACCAAAAGGAATGGATGGATATAGGATTGTAATGAACATATATATTAACAATTTTTTTGAAAATTTGATGACACTACTCTTGTAGAATATGGTTGTACGTTAGGAAGGTACCTTCACCAGCAGCAAGATTGAAATAGAGGTCTACAATGTTGGGACAGTTATCATAACATTGAGTTGAGCAAAGCTTGTGAGTGAACTGAGACTCCAAAAGAGAGTCCGATGAGATTCCAAGCATCGTCCGATCAAGCCCGCATGCTTCGATGCACTGGTCGTTCTCGATCCAGTCCTTCAATTTATCAGCCTCTATCTCTGATGTACGACACGTGTACGCTTCCTCTCCGCTCCTTTTCACAATTTTTTCGAGCACACAGCGCTTACTGGATGATGATACTGCGAATGCACACGAGTCCTTGTTGAGATTCTCACATTCGATTCCTCCACCTACACATGTATATATATCCCCAAAAAACAAGTTAATTAAAAGAATATTTTTAAATGAATAATAATATACAAACATAACATGACCTTTTTTTTTAGAGTGGAGAATAATGTGACTTGTTACTGTCTTTTTATTAAAAACATAAACATAATAATCATAATCTACAAACATGTCATTACTATATCATTTTGAAAGTTTATATAAATTTATTGGGTAAATTATAAATACACTTTTTAAAGTTTGTTTAAAATATCAATTACTTTATGTAATTTTAGAAATTACATCCCACCCTTTAAAAATTTTAATTTCATAACAAATAACACCTTTCATTAATAAATCATCAACTCAATTATAATTTTTAATGATGTTTGAAATTTATTTCAATTAATAATTCAAATAATTTTATTATTGTATAAGAGAGTAGTTAGGAATTTTATTTTTTTAGTTAATTCTATTAAATAAAAAATTCTGAAAAAAAGTATTTGTAATTTTTCAAACCATAAAAAATAATCTATATTATTTCAAAAATGTATTTGTAATTTATCTTTAAATTTTTAGTAATTAAGCATTTTGCTTCTAAAAATGCGATGTGGTCTATGGTATGGGTCAATTTAGGCATGAAATACAAAAATAATAATTATGTAAAACATATTTTGTATATATTGACGTTTTTATAAATTGAGGTGTATATATTATGGTGAATTCTATGACGAATTTTTAAACTGTTGTTAATAATTTAAATTAAGGAATCCTTTTAGTACAGTGTCCTCCAACAAGTTAGGTTTTTATAAATTGTTACTAAAACTTGCAATTAGTGACTTTTTTGTGACAAAATTTTCAAACTGTCACTGAAAGTTGAAAATTAGTGATATCCTTTTGTTACGAGTTTTTTAAACTGTTGCTAAAACTTATAATTAGTGACATTTTTTGTGACAACTTTTAAATTGTCGCTGAAAATTAATAATTAGTGACTTTTAATAATAGTGTTTAATGAAAAACGCCATTAATTCTCACAAGAGCTATTGGACAATAAATTCACTTATGAAGACCTGCACGTATGTCCCCTTTAATTTTTTCTATATGTAAATCTTAGGAGATCGATTAGTGTCTAAACATTATCAACTTGAACGTTTAACTTGAGCGAAAGGATTGAAACTAAACTTAAGGGATAAAAATCAAACTATTCAATTTAAAATGGTATAAACCGAAGTAAAATATGAATCAAACTATAAAAATTAAAAATATAATTTATACAAAGAAAAGCTTTCACTAACCTATGATGCCTTGCACACAGAAGGCAAGTGCAAGAGCTAGGATTGCATGGGCCTTTAAGCTAATATAAGAAGCCATGGACACTGATGGTGAAGGAAATGAAGGCTAATGAGGGAAGCCAAATTGGGGCTTAAGGATTTTGTAGTTTAGGACTAACTCTGTGAACATGGTTTGGGATGGCTATTTATACTAATTTTCAAACCATGGACTGTAGTGCTCTAGAATAGTTATAACAAAATAAACCTTACAAACAAACAAACAAAAGCAAACTAATAGTTTTTAATTTTATGAATTTAAAGTCTAATTTTTTAATTTATTTTCAATCTAAACCATTATTTATTTTCATTAAGTAACTGTATGAAAAAAGGCATTTTAATCATTAAACTCAATGGAAACGAATCTTTTAGACATTTTTCGTATACCTGCATTGAGTTTAATAACTAAAATAAACTTTTTCATATAGTTGTAATTGACAAAAATTTTTAAAGAAAAATGGTTTAGATTGAAAATATATTAAAAGATTAAGGTTTAAATTGATAAAATTAAAAATTTATTTTATTACAGGCTCAAACCTTGAATTTTTTTTATTTATTTTTGTATAATTTCTCGTAAAATTCATTTAGTAAGTTTGGAATATCATGTGTTTGTGAGTTTATCTATTGATATTTTATAATTTATAATTTATCTATTATTTTTTAATTTTTAATGTCATATATTTGTTTTAGAAGAAATATACGTCGCGCACCAAAAAGGTGCACGCCATAAAAAGTTATGATTTCTTGTGATGATATTTTGTGGTGAAATTACGAATATTAAATTTATGATGTATACTTTAAAGTTAAAAATATAATGTCATGATACTTTTTAATTTTTATTATGATAGCATTTTCAAGTCTATTCTGCTAGTAACGAGAAATTTAAGGCGCAGTTTAGGAACAATTTGTTTGATTGAAATAGTGAATAAAGGTAAAAAAATAATAATAATAATAATTAATAAGATAAAATATTATATTTTATACATCAATTAATTATTTTTTCTCTCACAATTATTCCTTCAACTATAAAAAAATTACAAACCATCATAAACATAGCTTCTTTTTTTTTCTCATCTCATAACATGGTTAAAAAATAAAGAAATAAACTAAAATAATCAAGTTTCTAAACAGAACCTAACTGTATGGGGAATCAATAGCAGGATTTTAAATAAATGGGAGATGCTAAAATAAAATTACACAAAAATGTCATAACTTTTTTTTATCACAAAAATCATAATTTTTTTCATCATAAAAATATCATAACAAAAATTACAAAGTGGCTATGTGAAAACGACACAACCCTACTTTTTCAGACCTTAATGAATCTGTGCAGTGCTGGGCGGGACGGGACCCTACATGGAGTGCTCTGTGCTTTGAAAGGTCTCTACCGAACTGACCGGTTGCCGGTCAAAGACTCCACCGATAATCACTCTGTTTTATTTTAGTTTTTAAAATTTATTTTTTAAAAAATTTTACATTTCGTTTTTTGTATTTTTTTTATTTTCACTAATTTTTTAAATTTTTTAAATATTTTTTAAAAATTTTTTAGACATGCTTAACATAAATATACTTAAAAAGTATAATATTTGTGAAATTTTTTTTAAATAAATTTACTAAATATCAAAAACATATAAAAAAATATAAAAATTCAATATATTTTTTATATTTTTGTATATTTATTAATTTTTAAAAATATTGACTAAAAATAAAATTGAAACACCGAATGACTAAAAATTTTTATTAATTTTTAAATAAATTTACCTAAACCGTTGGATCAACTCAAGATATATGTCCACCGTTGTAAGTAAGGAAGAAAGGAGAAAGCTCAAGGAGAGGATCTCAACTCGTGTGCATGCAAGGGTTGAAAGAGAGAAATGGCTCAGATTCAAAATAAGGGTTTTAAAAAGTTCGTGTTCCTATCGTATTTGGAGGCATTTTTAAACTCCTTCATTTATAAAACGGTGCCGTTTTGATTAAAAAATATGCGGCGGTTATAAAATGCCGTTAAAAATTAAAAAAAAAAGTGACGTTTCAAAAAACGCCATTAAAAAAACACCGTTAAAATCCATTTTTCCTGTAGTGTAATTAGCATGTTGATCATAGCTGATTATCTAAGAAAAATAAGCCTCTAAAATAAGATTACAATAAGCCTCTAAAAAGAGTATTCCTACTGTTTCCTTAATGCAACAACCACTGCCCCAACCCCGAGATCAACCCAATTAATGCACAATTTGAACCTATACCCACAAAATCAAACACATCAGGTGTAGACCCCATTTATGAGAACTCGAATATACAAATCAAGTAAATAATTAAATAATAATAATTTCACAATCTCAAATATTTTGATAGTGAATCCTAAAGTGCAAATTAAATATTTGAAGGGTCTTTTAATTAATTTTAAACATAAAATAAATTTATGATGAAAGTCTTTAATTTAGAGGCAAGATTTATTATTTAAAAAAAATAGGGGGCAAGTTAGTAAGTATATTTTGATATAATAACAGTTATATTTTATTTAAATTAATGGAGATAGAAAATAAAATAATATAAAGAGATAATAATTTAAAACCTTTTGTTTAGATATATAAAAAATAACCCTAGTGTTCCTAGCAACAGTAGCAGCCACGGGAGAGAGAGATTGGGGAAAAAGAAAAACAATATATATATATATATATATATATATATATATATATATATTAGATATTTTATGTAAATATATTGAATTTAATGACTAAAATATCTTCTTCTTCTTTTTTTGTCAGTTTTATTAACGAAAATAGGTGGATGATTTATATTGAAAACAAATCAAAATATTAAAATTTAATAACAAAATTAAAAATTCACAATTTATTTTGTTACATGAATCAAATTCTAGAGTTTTTTTTATATTATAATTTCTCCTTATTTATTTATTAATTTATATTTTAAAGATTTGTAGACCCACTGTATGAGGAGACCACATGTTATGTGAAAACAATTCTTAAATTTGGTTGAACCGAAAATATCAAAAAAAGAACACGTGTGAAATTGTAGGTAGTTCTTCTTTTGGCTACTTGCATTGCATGGTGCAATGCAAATGAGAATGATGCCCTGTTATTAGTCTTGCACAACTAGGGCTGCGCAAAAAAATCGTGTATCCATTCAAATTAAAGATGAGTGGATTGAATTGTGTAGGTTAGATGGTAAAAACTAACAAGTTAATTAGTTTATGTATTAAAATTTGTCAACATGTCTACAAACTGACCCAACATGATTGTTTTGGAATTTTAAGAATAAATAACAATTTTTTTATTTTTTTTTTTTTGAATTTGTAAAAAAACTAAGGTTATATGGTAATTGACGTTCTTTTTCATTTTGTATTTCTAACACAATCGACTTGCCCAAACTATTCGTTTGAATATGTTGAAATTAACCCGATGATTTAGTGGATAAGTAGATTTGCAGTAGATTAAAAATTCTCAAATTACCTAGGATTGGCTGGCTGGTTGATGATTTTTTCTAAAATCAACTCATACCTGCACACACCCTTAGGCACAAGTATCGTTGTAAAATGAATCAAGCAATTCGAGTTTGATTCGTTAAAAACTCAAAATAGGTTCATTATGCATAAAAATGGAGGTAAAACATATTTTAAAACTTATTTTTCAAGAAAAATTTGAACAATCTACTGTTTAAAACCAAGTTACTCTTGTGATCAATTCGATTAAAGCTCATGTGAGGTTGACTCAAAAAATAAAAAATAAAAATTAAATTTAAACAAATACAACATATGACGCAACGGAATATACAGGGACTAGATATCGTTCTAGTAGACGAAAGGAACTCTCGAATCCACGAGAAAAATAGAACCTTGAATCCACAAGGATAAAAAAATATCTCAATATTATTGATTGAATGAATAAAAGTTGTATATAAAAGTTGTCTTTGCCATGAGGCTTACATAGCTATTTATAATAAACTAAACCTGATACTTGTAGGAAAAGTAATTCTAAAATAAATTAGGAAACTTAAATCAATACAAATTAGGAAACCTAAGAGAATAGGAAACTAAAATTCTAAACTATTTAAAATCCTAGTCAAAATCTAATTCCAAAATAATAAAATTAAGAAACCTAATAATTCTAAATTATTCATACTAAATTACAAAAATCCTAATAAAATAATATATCAAAAATATTAAAACTAAAAATATAAAAATTCTTATAATCTTGTCCTACATCAGACTCATCTTCTTTGAAAGAACTCGTCCTCGAGTTCATATTAGAGATCTGCCATCGTCATGCCAAATAAAAAGATACTTAGAATACTTTAGATGTTTGTCTCTCTTCCATAAATTATATGCAAAGAAGTCTCATTTCTGAAAGTTATTCTCTATATGCTTCAACTAGTTGACAAGATTAATTAGACAAGCATTGAAAGTCAAATTAAATTGCTCCACACCAAGAAAATCAATGAAGTGCATTTTATGTTGATGTTGGATACTCTCCAGACTTTGCTCTGTCTTAGATTCAGTTGGACATTCAATTATCAATCTTGGAATATCAATTGCATCATCAATCAACTTCTCTAATGCACATGTTAACTTTATTACCTCATCTTTTATTTCTTCTTTTCCATTGAGTTCAACTAGATCTTCTTCTTTTGCGAACTCATAACCATCATAATAATCAAGAGATGATAGTTCTGTCATTAGAAACTCTTGGCTAACTTCAACGTTTTTCTCTTACTTCACCTCTTCATCATCATCTTCAAACTTCTTGATCAAAGTAATTTCAGTGACCTCTCTTTTATCAATTTCAATGTTCTCACCATTGTTGCAATCAACTTGATTATCTAATTCAATTGAATGTTTGTTTGGGTCTTCAAAATTTTGAAACGTTGTGATACTCAAAATTTTTTCTTCTTCAATGTGTGGTTAAGCGTGACAAATTTGTTGATCTACAAGACTTGATTGACCCAAACTTGGCAGAATCATAGTCATGTTCCTTGAATAATCTGTATTCACAATTCCATAATAATTATTGAATTGTGAAGAATATTGTGAATCAACATTACCTTGGAACAACTGTTTTGATTCAAGATTTCTTTGATATTGTAAATATAATATTTCCCCATGATTTGTTTGAAGGAATCTAGAACTCATCAACTTCTTCATCTTATGCCACGTCCTAATAAGTTGATTGTATTGTCGCCTTCGATCATACTGCAATTGTTTCCACCATGTAGAAACATATTCAGATTCGTCCTCACAATCGTATTAATAACAAGAAGATCGTCTCAAGACGTTGTGGTTAATAGGTTGGCCTTGGGCAAATCCCATAGCGCGGTTCCTATTAACGTCGTGACTAACAGGTTGGCCTTGGGCAAGTCCCTTGACTCGAATCCAATTAGATCTTTCTCTACGATCATCGTCAATAGAGCTTATGCTTCCTCTTTCGATGAATGACATCGAGCCAGGAGAAACCTTGTTCTGATACCACTTGACGCAGCTGAATACACGGGGGCTAGATATTGTTCTAGTAGACGAAAGGGGCTCTCAAATCCACGATAAAAATAGAACCTTGAATCCACAACGATAAGAAAATATCTCAATATTATTGATTGAATGAATAAAAGTTATATATAAAAGTTGTCTTTGCCATGAGGCTTACATAGCTATTTATAATAAACTAAACATAATACTTGTAGGAAAAGTAATTCTAAAATAAACTAGAAAACTTAAATCAATATAAATTAGGAAACCTAAGAGAATAGGAAACTAAAATTCTAAACTATTTAAAATCCTAGCCAAAAGCTAATTCCAAAAATAATAAAATTAAGAAACCTAATAATTCTAAATTATTCATACTAAATTACAAAAATCCTAATAAAACAATATATCAAAAATATTAAAACTAAAAATTTAAAAATTCTTATAATCTTGTCCTACATCCAACATACTACACTGCTCAACTCAAATTAATTGCCAACACCCTTGTGACAGTTTGGCATTACGTTGCACCTTAGAGCATCTCCAACCATTGTTGCTATAATGCCAATGCCATTGCTATTGCTATAATTTGGAAATGAATAGTGCTATTTTGCCAAATTATAGCAATGACACTCTAATGGTCATTTGTTATTTTGGTAAATCTCAATCAACTTTCCCTCCAAGTTTTTAGGTGTTGTTTGGATATTGATTTTTTTGTGATTTTATTTTTGTTTAGTTTTTGTCTTTTTTGCTTTTCTTAACTGTTTGTAATAAAAAAAAAATTATATATTTATATTATTCCCGAATAGACAAATATAAAAAATTAAAAAAATTAAAAAATTAGAAAATAAATAAATAAATAGATATATTTTATCTTTTTATTGCCTTCATTTGAAAAAATATATTTATTTTTTCATTATACTGTATTGAAAAAATTAAATTATACTAAACTATTTTGCTACATTATACATTGCAAAAATAATATTACATTCTTTTGTAGAAAATACTCAAAAATAAAAAATAAATAGGAAATTTCATTACAAAATAAAAATGACATTACAAATAAAGACTAACAATTACATTAAAAAATAAATGACATTGCAAAATTTAAAAATACATTATCCTGCAATTATTTATCAAGAGGCAGGGGAAATAGTAATTTGGGATGCTGACATTTGAGGACCACTTGGCGAAAATCTCATTTTTTGTATTGTGTAATACATTTTCATCTGAGGGTCCAAATAAGAAATGTCTGTAGCCATTATCATATATTCTTCCTTTTTCATCTCATGTTCTTGTCTTTTGATCTCAAAGTCATGTGTTTTTCATTTCAAGTTCTTTCATCTCCTGCAGTGCTTGAATCCTTTTTTCTTCTCTTTCATCTTTTTTCTTTTCCTTCTCAGCAAGGTGTTGGTTAAATATCTCCAATTGTATGCTCATTTTTTGGACTTCAATTTCAACGACTTGATTTCTCCAAAATAATTCTTTTGAAGCTTGCCTACCCATAGGCCTTGTACCCCTTGCAGAGACACTGCCCTCACCAACAGTTGGATTGTTACCAACACTTGGACTGGTGTCATCTTCAAGAGAAATGCAGTTATCCATAGGAGAATCGGGGGCTGCAATAAGGGAAAACAATGTATGTATCATTGACTTCACTATGTTTGTAGGAGCTACATCTTGCTACCTGATATTATTTTGTAAGATTGGCCAACAATATTCAAAAGTAAAATGTCTGTTTTCATCTTGGTGGTATAACAGTTTTGCTTGAAGCATCTGCATCAATAAATTATAAGATTAATTAATTAGTTCATTTTTAAATAAGACAAAATAAATAAACTAACATAAATAAATGAATATGAAATCTTAGTATGTCAACTTGAGACATTCCACTTGGGTGTAGATTTTCGACTTGTGTCAAATACCCACGAAATTTGTTGCAACATTTCATGATAACACCCCATCGAGATGAGATTGACACTTGTGTTCTTAAGTGATCATTTTACAGCGAGCAATAATTTTCAAAAATTTTTTCCCATAAATGATTATGAGATTGTGAATTCCCAACAATTGGGTCTTTAGTAATGTGACACCATGCTCTACAAATTGTCACATCTTCTTCAGTAGTGTAAGATTTTCCTTTCTTTGTTTTTAATGAATCTTCCATAGTGATTGTGTAAAAAAACTAAAACGAATATAATTTCGGAAGTTTATTGTGAAATCAAATTGAGATGAAGAGAGGAGAAATGAAATGTGCAATGGTTACTGCGAAATAAAGTTGAGATGAAGGATTTCTATTTATAAAAATTCAAAATATTACCGTTTCAATATAATGCCGTTTGACACAAACTATGTTTGTTTTTCTTCTTTTTTTTTTTTTTTTAGCCAAACAAAGCACAATAGCTCTATTTGGTTTCATCACCACCGTCTATGTGTTTGTTGTTATTTTTGTTTTTCATTTTTTTTTTAGCCAAATAGAGCACAATGGCTTTATTTGGTTTCATCACCACCGTCCACGTGTCTCTTCTCTCGCTCACACACTCTTAGCCTTTGTCTCTCTCTATTTGGTTTCATCATCACCTCCTCATTCTCAGTCTCTCTCTCTCTCTCTCTCTCTCTCTCTCTCTCTCTCTCTCTCAAATATCATCTCTTCTCCCTCCATCACTGAAAGTCTCTCTTTGCTCTTTGTCTCTCACTTCTCCGTCCATCACCTCCACATCTCTATGCTCTCCGTCTCTCTCTACCCTTCATCCCAATCTTTATCTCACTCCTCTCTCTCTATATCTCTTCTCTATCCATAGAAAATCACGTATCTGTATCATCTGTAGAATCATTTATATCAAAGAACACAAAGAAGATCATCTGTCTCTCTTTTCTCTCTCACTATTAGGTATTTTTTTTGACTTCACTGTGTTCATTTTGTTTTGTTTTCTTTTTTTTTTTAAATTTTGTTTTCTTCAAATTGGTGAAACTGAAATTAGGAAAATTGAAAATTTGGTGTTCTGTGTTTGGTATGTTGAAATTTGGTGATTCTGTGTTTGGTATGTTGAAATTTGGAAAGTTGGAAATTGTTTGGAAATTCTGTGTTTGATATGTTGAAATTTGTGTGATTTTTGGATGAATATTGAAACTGTGTTTGGAAAGGATGATGAAAATGGGAGGGAGGGAGGGAGGGAGGGAGGAAACAGTTGGTTGAAGGTGACTTGGTAGCTTTGGCAGCTGCCAAAGCTTGTACCATATTTGACACAAGCTTTGACATTTGGCAAAGATAGCAGCTACTAAAACTTGCCATTGGAGGTGCATTTCTATCAACTGCTGCCATAATTTGGCAATAGCAGCTCTAATGGCACACTGTTAGAGATACTCTTAGGATGCAGTGGATTTGAGGTTTGGGGTTTGAGCTGATGGAGCAACGGCGGCTCTTTAGTAGTAATCTAAGATCTAATCTTACTAATTGATTTCTACCTATGTCAAAAAAAAAAAAAAAAAAAAAAAACATTTTGGTTCTAATGTTTTTTGCGACAGTGTGGTGCCATCGAAAAAAAAAAAACTACAATAAAATTATTAAAAATATTAAAATTATCTGTATTAAATGAAAAATAATTGAAAAAGAAACCAATAATTTAATGGATCTTAAACCATTATCAAACACTTTGTCGCGTATGATTTCACAAAGGAGGGCAGCTAATTCAGTTGCATTTTTATTTATTTGTTTAAACTTGTGTTAGAATTTTGATGTGACTTGTGCTTATATGTTATGAAGTATAAATAATTTACATAAATTTAAAAAAAAAATCATAATTATCCAAAAATTAGAAGGAAAAAAATACTTTTAATTCATATTTTTTAATCATCAAATTTTAAGTTGATAAAAACTGTACCAAAAGGTCTAAAGTTTGTTGTGCCCTGCACAACAGCTTGCCTCAGTTGGGAACAGATTATTTTAGTAACTTTTTAATTTTTTGACTATCAATAGAACTAACTTGAATAGATCACTATCTGTCCCCCACCAACTGCTAGGGCACAAGTAACCCCCAACCGCGCATCCCTTGGCTGAGCTACCGATAGTTTGGTTAAGCCTATGATCTTTGCCCATGAGTCCAGCGTCGAGCTGCCACTCGACTCAAGGATCACATTCTGCTTGGTCCTACTCAGCACAGTTGGCTTAGCTTGATTCACATGAAGAATACCTCGCCTAGTCAGAGGAAGCTCGGTTAACTTTGTAAGCCATTCCCAAGCCCGCCTTTGGTGTGGCCCAGCTAACCCACAAAGCGGTGGACAAAACTTGGCCCATCGTATCTCGGCCTCTTTAGCACAACACAAAACTCCCCTCTTAATAATCATTTCACTTTTTCTTTATTCTAAACACAACTTTTTAATCAAATTAAAATAATTAAAAAAACCAAACTAAAGTAGTTCATCACAAATGAGGGCTTAAGGGAGTTTCTGAAATAAAATTGCCGCTAATTATTGTAGACTTTCTAAGGAAAATAAAGGGCTAAACTTTTACGCTGTGTTAACTAGGAGATTTGAGAAGAAATTTTATAATAATTTTGTATAATATGTATTAAATTATAAAATTATAAAATAAATACTCTTAATTATATTAAAATATCAACTATATAAAAAAAATTAAAAAACGACTAATCAAGAGAATCACATAATAACATCTAAACCCAAAAGGAAAAAATAATGAAAACATCCAAACGATAGATACATCTCAGTGTGTGAAGTGATTAATTATCTGTAATATGATATCAAAACATAAAAAAAAAACTTACTATTCAACAATTGAAAAAGTAACTTAAACAGTAAATCTAAATTTTAGAAATTCTCCAAGCGTATCATTATTATACAAGTTTTTCTTTCTGTGAGTTGTGATTATATAAAATAATATGGAAAATGAAGTATAATTTCATATATAGAATCATTATAAAATTTAAACAAATCCATACTATAGAATAATATAGAATTAATATTGGGTATAGAATAACGCACGGGAAAATAAGAAGGAAAAAAAAGGCAATTTAGTATTAAAAAAATTGTAATACCCTTAAAAGAATTAAAAAGAAAAACTTGAAACGTAAAATTGGTATTGGGTTTGTGGATTATCTTAATTTATCATGAAAAATATATGGAAAAGAAATATTTGTCAAATTGAGTTCATATAAAATAGGTAAGTTAGTGTGTGGGTGATTTTCTGACCACACTGTCCGCTTAGTAATCAGCTGGAGAGCACCAGCAGAATAGATGGCTTCAGCAAACCTGTAACAGAAAGAAAAGGCTTCGGCGGTGGCTCTTCCACCCGGAGTCAGTATATCTCTTAAAGATAATCAAGCGCTAAACTCACAAGCTTGAGTATAAAACTGCGTACCTTAGACCCACGTGGGTGCCTCTTTTTTATAGTTTACTAAATCCTAGCCCTACTAGAAGCTTGACTTCTATGGACTCCAATTTAGTACTTACTTTGGACTCCTCAAGAGATAAAGATAAACTCCCTAAGAGCTTTATCCTTATCTCAGCAAAGTCTTCTCTTTACTCTAGGACTCTTGTCCCTTATCCGCTTATCTCGGATTCCGATATCTTCAGAGATCACCTCGGCCTTGCCTAGGTAACCTCGGCATAACTACCAGGACACGTGACACCTCGGCTGACACGTCGGCGTCACCATGCCACGTGTTGGTATTCAGAAAATACATCCCCACAACTGCCCCCTAGGTTCTATTACCTCGGCATTCTGAGGTGATGGAACCTATATCTGTATTTTCTTCCAGTACCTTGGCGTGAGAATTTTTTTGGCCGAGATCATTCATTTTAGGCCGACATGCCTTCATCAAAGAACAAGAACTCAAACGAACTCCTCCACGCGCATGAGCTGTCATGCACCTTTTCTCAACCGTTCCCCTCACGTGCTTGTGTTCTATCTTCATTGGCCCGTGTCTGTGACGCGCTCATAAGCCGTCTTTCATCCATCTGCGCCGTCTGACGCACGCGTTCCTCCAGGCGCAATAAATGTCGTGTTTTGCCGCCGTTTCAAGTTTTTGATAAAACTTTACTCTCTTTCTTCGTTTCTTCACTTTTGCACTTGATTTTCTGGTTTTCTCTCTCTCTTAAACTTTCCCAAATCCGCCATTACTCTTGTTTCAAGCTCTGCAACCTTCTTCATTATCCATTCCAGTGAGGGTTTCGCCGTTCCATCGTGTCCGTAATCGTTGCCTTATCTCGGTGACTTTCATTCCGGCCTCATTTGTTCTGGTAAGCCTCTGTTCCTCTCACTCCCAATTTCTTCTATGTGCTTTCGTTTACTTACTGTCATTATTGCTCTGTTCAAACCGTTGATTTGCTGAACTATTCATCTGGATGCGTCTATTCCATGATTTCACTCATATTTTGAACACTTGTACTGTTTCAACACTTTTCTTGTCACTGTTCTTGATCTTTTACTTCTGTATTTCTTTCGCTTCTGAGAACCATACCTCTGTTCTTTGATTCTGAAACGTCGTTCTTTGTTTCTTGTTTTCCAGATTTCTGCTTTTAATTTTTGTCTTCATAGATTTAAGTTTGGGTTTTGTCTATAGAACCTTCAATTTTTAGGGAAAACTGAAAACAATCCTTACCAGCATATACCTAGGTTTTCACCGAGGTCCCGATAACCCCTTAAGAGCACCTTCTTTCCAAAATCTAGCCTTCTGTCTTTAGGCCGCCGTCATGGGTATGTGGAGACATAGGGTTAATACCCCGACCAAACTTGAGTACTTTAGGTAGGAGTTCTCCGTCCCTACCGATGTCCACCTGAAACTGGCTGGGGATGATGACTCCATCATGCCTACCGAAAACACCATGCCTCTCCCTATTGTAGCCTTTACTGAGTGTGGACTTCGGCTTCCATTTAACATTCTTTTTCACGAGATTCTGCATTATTATAAGTTGAACCCTATGCAACTTGCCATAAACTCTTATCGAGTGATTTTTGGTATCATCGCCTTAGCCAGACAAGAAAATGTTAGAATCACCCTAGCCGACATACAGTATTGTTACACCATGTGCCCCCTTAGCCTGAAGGAAAAAGGTTACGTCTACTACCTCAAGCCGAGGTCCACTGAATTCAAAATCGTAGCCGACCTCCCAGACTCCAACAACAGGGCTGGAGATGACTACTTCATTGTTTCTGGAAATTGGGAATTTGCCCCAGACGAAGATGTCCATCTATACCCTCTTCCTCGAACGGTTCAAGAGGGCAAGGGTAAGAGCCCAGTGTTATTTACTTAGTTGTTTCTTTTCAAATCTTCAATTTCTTATCTGTTTTTAATGTCTGTTTTTTCTTGCAGACGTTCGCAAACCAGCGAAAGACTTTCGCTAATCTTACGTTCCTAGCAAGGACCTGAAAAAGCTCCTAGACTTGCTTGTCCACAAAAGGAAAGCACCTCTTCTTCTGAACTTTATTCCTACATACAAATCCACTCTGCCCGACGTCCCGAAGAAGAAGAAGAAGAGTCTTTCTCCACCTTCTGCTATAACTCTTCCCACTGCTTCCACATCACGAGCAGACCAAGGATCCACTTCTGACCTAGCTGATCTGCCATCCTACTTCAGCCCCATACTTAATCCCAATACCAGAAAGAAAACGTCGGCGACGACTTGTCAAGACTGCTGAGATGGGTCGCCCGAAGCCTATTGCTATTGATCTCTTAGCCGACCTACCTGCCGATGTTGATACTGCTCCAGCTCAGTCCATGCCCCCACCAAATCCAAAAAGAGTCAAAAAGGCTCAGCCCAAGGCTAAAGCCACTGTAGTTGAGACTGAAGATACTCTGCCAATTTCACAATTGGCTAGGAGTAAGAAGACTTCTTCTGCTACTGCAAAAAGGTCAGCTGAAATACAGCCAGCAGAATCTTCAAAGTCAAAGAAAGCGAGGTCGTCTTCTGCAACGGCTTCGGGGTCCAAAAAACCCGACGTCCCCTGGGCCCCAAAGATTACTTTGGAGGACAGGCCAATCATGTCTAGTGAAAGCGCCGATGACATTAATGTCGGCGTCGCCCTTAGCACCGCTCGCTCTTCTCCTTCCAGGGGACCTGGAGCGAAATACTGAGTACAGTGAGTATGAGAACTACGCATTAATACTCCAACACTCCGTTCAAGTAAGTGCTCCTGCTTTCAACTTTCTATTTTCATTCTGTTTCATACTTAAAATATTTTCTAACACTTCTATTTTCTTTCAGGCTATCCAGCATGCCCATTCGTTTTCAATGCAATCTTTTAAGAATTGGGAAAAAATGACCGAGATGAAGAAGGAGTTTTCTGCCCTGCAGAAGACCAACAAAGGTCTTCAACTAAAAATGAATAAGCTGGAAGACCAAGCCGAGGCTGCAACTAAGGCCCAACAGATAGCCGAGGAAAAAGCTGAATCAGCCGAGGCCATAAGGAAGGTTGCTGAAGCCGAGAAGATAGAGGCCGAGGATAGAAAGGCCCAGGCCGAAAAGGAACTGTAGGAGGCCCTGGCCACCAAGGATGTCGAAATTAAGGAGGCCGACGAAAAGGCATACGCCCAGGGTATGGCTGACGTCACTGAAGAATACAAACTTCAGGTCAGGCAGGCATGCAACAGGGGCTTCTCCCTTGGTTGGATGTCCCTGATAAAGAAACTTGATCTTCTTGCTGATTCACCTTTCCGCAATGCCGATGCTATCCCTCTTCACTTCCCACCACCTCCACCTCCACCTCCAAGTCAACCTGAGGATGCCTCTGAATCTGAGGATGAAGATGGAGGTGAGGACGAGGATGAGGCTGAAACTTTGGTAAGGAAGCCCAGGGAGGCTGTTGGGGCTAAGTCTCCTTCTCTGAATGAGCAGGTCTTGGACCTGACTCAAGATGAAGATGATGATGCAGTTGCCAAGGAAGCTACCCCGGAGCAGGGTTTGTCCGACGTTCCTCAGGTCAACAAGAGTATTGACGAAACTCTTGCCGAGATTGATGCCGAAGTTGCTGTGGATAAGGAAGCCGAGGTATCTCTTCAGGAGACTTCTGAGGTTCAGATTCAGCCAGATGCTGATGTTGAAAAGTCTTAACTTTCATGTTTTTTCTTTTGCACCCTTGTACTTTGTTTTGTTTTCTGGATAATGTAAGCTTCCTCTCATGGCCGATGTGCCTTTCTTTGTTACTTCGAAACAATTTACTTCTGGTAGGCCGTAATGCCTTCTTTTGTATACAACTGCAACTGTTTTTCTATAGATGCTTCAATCTTTTAATTTCTCTTGATTTGCTTCTGCATGGTTCTATACTTAGAATATTTTGTATGCCTTTCATATCTTGCCACCTTTATGCAATCTTCTCGGGGTCATGTATCTCGGGTTTAATAACTACAAGTTTTACTTCGGCAAGATACTGACCTGCAAACTTTTCATAAGTTTCAACAAGTGTAAAACATATACTATTCAATGTCAATTTTGCAAACTTTTTCCAAGTTTCAGCAAATATTAAACAGTGATCTCGGTCTAACCTACTTGTAAATTGCTGCAAATTTCAACAAGTGTTAACATATACTGTAAATTTTTCTCAAGTTATAACAATGATCTACTTGTAAATTGCTACAAATTTCAACAAGTGAAGATAAGGAATCAGCTTAATTCCAACTTGTAAATTGCTACAAATTTCAACAAGTAAATTAAGGAATAATCTGTCTTTTCTCTGTCCCCAATGTGAACATGAGTTCTACTTGGGTTCTTATTATTCATGTTTCCAAAAAACACCAATATGTAACTTTATCAAATATATGTGTTTTAAGAAAAGGGAAAAGATTTTATTGATGACATCGGCCAAAAATACTGCACATCTAATGATAGAAGAATTTCAAATTACAAGTGTTCCAAGGTCTTGGCAGTGCTTTGCCCTCGTTATCTTCTAGCCGATAAGCTCCATCGCCTAATACCGAAGTAATTCTGTAGGGTCCTTCCCAATTTGGGCCAAGCTTGCCCTCTCTGGGATCTTTCTTGTTGCCGATGACTTTTCTTAGGACTAGGTCACCGACTTGAAAATCTCTTAGATTGACCTTCTTGTTGTAAGCTCTAGCAAGCTGTTGCTGGTATACTGCGAGCTGAATTGCAGCTTTCTCCCTTCGTTCTTTCAAAAGATCCAGATCTCGGGCTAAGAGTATGTCGTTGGTGCCATTCTCTACTCCTTGGGTCCTGATCCCTGTGATGCCGATCTCCAATGGGATAACAGCTTCTGTGCCATAAGCCACGGCAAAGAGGGATTCCCCTGTTGATTTTCTCAGCGTAGTCCGATGTGCCCAAAGAACGTTGGGCAACTCGTCTACCCACTTTCCTTTTGATGCCTGCAGCCTCTTCTTTATTCCATCCAAAATTACTTTGTTGGATGCTTCTGCTTGCCCATTACTTTGGAGAAAACTTGGTGTTGAAAAGTAATTCTTGATCTTGAATTTCGCACAAAAGTTCTTGATGAGTTTGCTGTCAAACTGTGTTCCGTTGTCGGCAACTATTGCTCTTGGAATCCCAAATCTGGTGATGATGTTTCTCCATATAAAGTTCTTGACGTCCACATCTCAGATTTTGGCAAGAGGTTCTGCCTCTATCTACTTTGTAAAGTAATCTATTGCCACCAGCAAGTATTTTCTCTGTCCAGTTGCCTGGGGAAGTTTCCCAACCAGATCTATGCCCCATTGGGCAAACGGCCAATGGCTGGACACTGGGTTTAGGTCAGCAGCTGGCTGATGTATCAAAGGTGCAAACTTTTGGCATTATTCACACTTCTTTACGTAGGCTTCAGCATCCTTCTGCATGTAGGGCCACCAATACCCCTGGGTAATGGCCCTGTGGGCTAATGATCTGCCCCCAGCATGGCTTCCACAAGTTCCTTCATGAATTTCATACAGGAAATCTTCAACCTGCAAAGGGTGTACGCACCTTAAAAGTGGTCCAGTGAAGGACCTTCTGTAGAGGTGTCCATCTTTTATCAGATAGAATCTTGCCGATTTCAGTCTGACTTTGTGTGCCTCCTTACGATCTTCTGGCAGCTTTTTTTCTGGCAGCTTTTCTTCTTTCAGGAATGCAACAATTGCATCCATCCAGCTTGGCCCCATGTCCACACACATTGCTTCCTTTTCTATGCTCCGTGGTTCTATGCTCGGGCCCGACATATAGTCGATCATAATTGTCCTTGTTTTTCCAGTTTGCATCGAACTTGCCAGGTTAGCCAACGCGTCGGCGTGGGTGTTGTCATCTCGGCTAACTTGGAGTAATCTGCAGTTCTGAAATAAGGCTGCTAATCTGATGACCTTTTTTGCATATGTCGACATTCTTTCGTCTCTGGCTGCAAATTCACCTGTTGATTGGTTAACAATAAGTTGTGAATCACAAAAAACTATTACCTCATCTGCTTCTGCTGCTGCTGCTAGTTTTAGTCCTGCAATTAATGCTTCGTATTCCACTTTATTGTTTGAGGCCTAGAACCCCAGACGGATGGACTGTTCTATTATTTCTCCATCTGGAGATATCAGCAGTACTCCTGCTCCTGCTCCTTGTCGGTTCGAACTTCCATCGACAAACAGTCTGAATGAGTCGCCGATGTAGATCCTGCAGGGTCTGAGTTTTTCCTTCCTCTGCTCTTTTGTCTATGGCTGAGATTCTCCTTGCTTGCTGGGACAATACTCATCCTGGCTCAACGGAGCCCGATGTTCGGTGGTTTCGGAGGTGAATTCTGCCACGAAGTCGGCCAAAACTTGGCCTTTAATTGCTGTTCTCGGCCTGAACTCCAGGTCATACTGACCTAGGGCTACGGCTCATCTTGCTATCCTTCATGTTAAGTCTCCTTACTGCAATAAGGACTTCAGTGGATGCTCTGTTAAGACCACAATTTTATGCGCCTGAAAGTAATGGTTCAACTTCTTTGAAGCCATTACTAAGGCTAGCATTAATTTCTCCAGTGGTAGATACCTTGTTTCTGCGTTGGCCAAGGTTTTGCTTACATAGTAAACGGCCTTTTGCTCCCTTTTTTCTTCTCGGATTAGTACTACACTGACTGCGTGTTCTGAAACTGTCAAGTACAAAAACAGTTCTTCCCCTGGTTCTGGATTGGAAAGAACCGGAGTTGTGGTCAAGTACTTCTTCAGGTCGGTCAAAACGGCTTCGCATTCTTCTGTCCACAGAAAGTTTGTGGCTTTTTTCACCAGGTTGAAGAAGGGTCTGCACTTATCTGAGCTTCTGCTGATGAATCTGTTTAGGGCTGCGGCCTTTCCAGTAAGCATCTGAACATGTTTTGCCGACGTCGAGCTCTTCAGCTCTAGGATGGCCTTGATTTGGTCTGGGCTAGCCTCAATGCCCTTTCTTGTTACCAGATACCCTAAAAACTTACCTGATCCAACTCTAAACGCATACTTTGATGCGTTGAGTCGGAGCCGGTATGTTTTGAGTGTATCAAAGACCTTTTTTAGGTCGGCAAGATGACCCTTTGATTCCTTGGTCTTCACGACCATGTCATCGATGTAGACTTCTATTGTTTTGCCAATCAGGTGCTTGAACATCTTTGTTACTAACCTTTGGTAAGTTGCTCCTGCGTTTTTCAACCCGAAAGGCATTACCTTGTAACAGTACAGGCTTTTAGGGGTGATGAACGCGGTCTTCTCCTCGTCTGGAAGGTACATGGCAATCTGGTGGTACCCCCTGTATGCATCCAAAAAACTCATTCTTTCATGCCCTGAAGTTGCATTTACTAGCTGGTCAATCTTGGGCAGAGGAAAGCTGTCTTTGGGGCAGGCCTTGTTGAGGCTGGTAAAGTCTACACAGACCCTCAATTTGTCGTTCTTCTTCTTCACTACTACTGTGTTGGACAGCCATGTCGGGTAGTGAACTTCTCGGATGGCCCTGGCCTCTAGAAGTCTGTCTACTTCTTCTTCTACTGCTTCGACGTGCATCAACGTCGGTCTTCTGGCTCGTTGAATCACAGGTTTTGCCGACCTGTCGACATTTAGTCTGTGGCAAGTGACCTCGGGGTTAATTCCAGGCATTTCGTAAGGTGTCCAAGCGAACACCTCAATGTTGGCTCTCAAAAAATCTTCCGGTTCGCTTTCCTCTTCTTCGGCTAAGCCTGAGCCGAGAAGAAAGAAGCGTTCTTTGTCGTCCTCCTGGACAAGGATTTTCTTTAGTGTCTTTTCACTCTTTTCGGTTGGCTCCTTGCCGACATCATCTAGGACCTCCATGTCCCCATCTTCAATCTCTGCCTCTTTTGGCTCTTGAATGCAGCAAGTAGACTTCATTGCTGCCATGAAGCAACTTTTTGCCTGCAGTTGATCTCCTCTGACTTCTTCAATCCCATGCTCTGTTGGGAACCGTAGTAGTTGATGCAATGTTGAGGGAGCAATGCATTCTGCAAAAGAAGATGGCCTTAGCCTGTTAGTTGAAACTGTGTCTGTTCTTGAACCGTGTTTATTGAATAACGTGTCTCTCTGATTTCATAATGTCCTATAGAGAGGGAAAGAAACAGCATAAAGTTATAATTTGCAAAATTTCACATTGCACTTGTAAAATTATCTTGCCAGTTTTATATTTATGATGTCTTATTGTAGTCCATTATAAAGCTGACACAGGCCGTCTACTTTTGCAGCGTTGACAGCAACTAACATTTCGAATTTTTCTGGTATGATCTTTTAGGTTCTTGGTATGGAAAGGTTAAAATCGGAGCTGCAATCACGTGGGTTGAAATGCGGGGGTACATTGCAAGAGCGTGCTGCCAGGCTCTTCCTTCTCAAAACCACACCTTTGGAGAAGCTTCCAAAAAAGCTGCTTGCTAAGAAATGAGATATCACATCCCTCTGATAACTTTGTTTTGTTGTGGGTGAATTTGTACCTTGTGATGTCCATTTTGAAGTCTCTTTACTCCTTTTTTGATTGGTCATGTAGTTTATGTAAGCCTTGATGTTCATGTTGGGAACCCAGGGGAAGCAATCCAATTTTCAACATGGGAGTATGTTTTTAGTGTCCAATTTTCTCTAAACTTTGGAGTGTATACTTTTAATTATATGCTCATAATTACATATTACCTATAAATAAAAAAAAGATTCACGATTATAGAGATAGTGTTGCATTCATCACCATTGGATTGACTTCTTCTGCAGTGATGGCTCTGCCTCTAGCTGTGAATCTGTGGTTGCTGCAGCTGGGTATGTATGTATCTTAGCAGCCTCACATGCAGGCTGATCAGGTGCGTGGACTAAGTTTGAGAGAAATCGGAGGTGGTTTTCCAAAACACCATCGTGCTCCATCTCTTCACACACACAAAGTAGACATGTTAATAAAATTTTCTCTTTTTTAATTAGTTAAACAGGACTGTTTTACGAAATTGTCTCAACCACATCTCAGATATTGGCTTTTAGATGTCTCATAAGTTTATTAATTCTTTGAATCTTATTATTGTCATATTATTTTCCACTGTGTTTATGGTTATTTGCTATTAATGCTATAAATTTAATTGTGTTACAATTTAAAGCTGGTGAATCATGTTGGCTTTGCGGGTACCCACTGTATAAGTCTTAATTTCTGTCAAATTAGTATCTAATATGCTCATATATCACCAGATCACTAAACAAAATCATATGTTTATTATCTACGTTTAGATGAAGATTATTGTCAAAACATGGAAGACACTTTATCTTGTAGCTGGTGGTACCTCGGCCTGGTTTGTTTCGGTTAGAAGGGCCCTTACTGCTCTTTTCTTGGCCATCTCTTACTCCGCAGTCAATGGGATCAAGTTGATTTGTGGAAGGGAAGGATCAGGTTCTGGGGATGGCTCTAAGAGGAAATCGGTCACCCTGGTCTTCCTACGGTTACAATATCGGTAGGTCGGTTCAAAATTCAGTAGCTTGGCCCAGCTCCTGTTTGGATATCGGAGTGCGGCGCGAAGTGTGTTCAGGTTGGGGTAGCTGTACTGGGACTTGAGAAAGTTCAAATCTGTATGAAGACAAGAAAACAACAGTCAGTGCGGTTCAACATAAGAAAACCGAGGTAAAAGAAAGCATGGAATTGAGCCGAGGTAATCCTATCGGCTACACCCTTGTTCCAATTTATTCTGTCGCCCGGGATCTGGGCTTGTTGGTCCTCAAAATTCTCAGATACTCAGAAGAAATCATCATCGTTTACGTCCTTATCTGGGGTATTCTTTATTATCTTTTCACGCCAGCGCCTTATTCTTAAATAGTAAACTCAGCCATCTTCAGCCGATCCTATAGAATATTAGTGGAAGAGCTCGGCTAGACCGAGATTAAGGCCAGCCCGGTTGTTTAGCTCGGCGATGCCATTTATTATGCGGGTATGAATTTGTGGAAAGTTGGGTAAGGCAGAGGTTGGTTTGTCTGAGGAAGTTGCAAAGAAGGGGCTGTACAGGGAATCTTAGTCTGGTTTCTACAATGGAAAGAAGGGTAAAGGGAACAAAACCAGGGTTTTCCCAAGGTGTGACATCTAGTTCGGCTAGGGTGAGATGGACATCATCAGGGATATGGTAGTCCCTTCGGAACTCGGCCATAGCACCTGGTGAGTTTACTAAAAACCCATACTTTCCCATATGTGTTTAAATTATGTATAAATTAGCCTAAGTGTTAGCTCGGCGCTGAGAAGATGTTGGATATCTCGGTCGAACGTTCAAAGGAGTGCCTGGGAAACCTAGACAGAGTCTGCAAAGTATAAAAGAAAGGTGTTAAGCACAGATCGTTGGACCGTGCTAAAAGAAACAAAGGAAAGATAAATAAAGTCCTAACTCGGCTACGTGGGGTACTATTGTTCTTAGCTCGGTTTGAGCGAGACTTTAGCTCGGTTAAAACCATTGGAGCAGTATTCCTAGTTCAGTTTTGATTAAGGGAGCAGGTTTAGCCCAAGTTATAGCTCGGTTGGTGGTTGAGGCTTTCTAGCACAGTACTGCGCGAGCCTAAGGTAGTCCGCTAGCTCGGCCAGTGAAGCACAAGGTATTTAGACTTATTGAAACTACAAGTATGACATGAAGTGTTAGTTTGGTTGTTTAGTTTGGTTGGGTTCACACCTAATACAAACAACTTCCTAGTTCGGTTGGTGTGTGATTTGGGATCAAATACATCGTTCTTGAAATTATTCGTGAGTACTAGTGGTTCTATTACATGGTTTTTCACAAAAAAGTGGAAGCAAACATGGCATATGTTTTGAAAAAACATACAAAAACGCATGTTATGCATTACAAAACAAGTGCGAAATCAACGAAAAAGAAAGAGATTTGAGTCACATACCAGTTCAAAATGGAGGGACCAAAGGTGGAAAAGATCCCAGCAAGAACACGAGCTCCGCAGTTGCAAGAGAACAAGGGAGAAGAAGCTCAAAGAGAGAGAAAATGATGAATAGTAGACATGATAGATTCAAAATGAATAGTTTTTGTGTAAAGAAGGAGAAATTGGGCGGGACTGTTCAAAATACGCGAAATACGAAAACGGCGTGACAGCTGCATTGAGCCAATGAAAATGTGCCACGTGTTCTTAGAATAAGAAGCGATTCAGTTACAGCGACTGAAGAGACGTTTTGATCGGACAGATGGGAAGCTCAGTGTGAATTTAGCTCGGTTGAAAAGCTGAAGTTTTTAGTTCGGCTAGTAAAAGATAATCCCTATCATGCTGCGCAAGATGGAATTAAGGGGTAATTGAGAGAGTAATTTATGTGTAAATTGGGCCGAGCTGGGTAATGGGCCATTCTGCGGGCCACAGAATAGACTGAGTAAAAGGCCTTGAAGTTAGCCCGGTCCAAAGGAGCTTTGTAGTTAGCTCGGTCGGCATGGTCAAGGTGGCGGCAGTTAGCTCGGTCAAACCAGACTGAGCTGAGGTATTGTAGGCCTTTTCTTAGGACCTTGTTGTTGAATAGCTCGGTCTAGGCACGCTACGGATAGCATGGTTTCAACAGGCAACCGAGGTACAACTGCACAAGAACTTAGCTAGCTTGGCATTGTGCATTGGAGCGCCAAGCTTGGTTAGCTCGGTACTAAATGAACAGCCTAGTTGGAGTATGTCAAACCGAGGCGCACGCAGTGAAAGGAAGAACCGAGCTAGTTGGAGCTTGGTCTAGTCTGCGACTTTAGCGTGGTCATGTTAGCTCGGTCGTATTGACATCCAACCGAGGTAAAACCATCTCACTTGGTTTAAGCAGTGAGGGGGGTGTTGACGGATAAGCATTATCCTTCAGGAGTGTGATTCCTAGAAGGACTTTGCATGGAGGAATAAGAGTCCTACTAGGATTATGCCACGCGGAACCTATAAAAGCTCATAACATCACATATGGAGAGGTAACACAACTTTGATCCTCGAATACACAGAACTTTTGTCTATTTGTCTATTTTGCTGACTTAGGCATCGGAGAGGTATCCGGCACACACCCGCCGGCTAGCTCACGTTTGTGTTTTCAGGGAATAAAGCGACGACGTTTGGAGGAGCGCAGACTTGATCGACAGGATTATACGAAAAGATTATTTCTTGCTCGTACAAAGATAACGTCGTTTTGACATATTTGAGCCATTCAAATTCGAGTCACCAAGTATTTTTCAGAAAACTCATTTTTCTTTCCTTGTTTAATTGATTAATTAATTATTAAGAATTATGAAATGTAACAGAAATTCGGTTAGCAGTGATTTTTAAAAATTGCATGAGAAGGAATTTGTCTCTCAACCCCGTCATTCACGGCCAAACTTGTAAGGACTTATTATTAATTTCTTTTGTTTTTTAAAGCATAGACTAGTAGAGTTGAATCATCAATCCATAGAACTTATTGCTTGGATTCTGTAAAAAGTCATTTATGAATAGGACAATCCGTTAAAATTTATACCTTATTTTCAACTTTGCTTCCCAACTTCTTGGCTTTCTCTTTAGCTGATATTAAACCTCTATATTTTTACGAATCACTTTAAAAAATAAATTTATTTTAAAAATAAACAAAAAGTTGAGAAGATAAAATCTAATCTTGCTGTTTTATATTTTAACTTACACAAACATATATATATATATATATCAAACAAAAATATAGAGTTATAATATTAAAAAAAAAATGAACGGTTGCGGCTCTAACATTATTGTTCTCTTATTTTTCATATGTAAATAAAATTCTTTCAAGAAAGTTATGTACCAAAAAAAAAACTTTTAATAAAGTTTGATTAAATAAACAATCCAATTCACAATCCAACAAGCAATAATCATTTCAAATTTTAGGAATTTCAATTTTTAAATAAATTTAACAAACAATTAAAGTAGAACATATAATAATACAAAATTTGAAGGTATATAGAGAGAATCTAAAAAAAATCAATCTTAGAATGGTGAATTGGTTTGAGGAGAAGTTTGGAAAAATGAAATTAATTACTTTCAACTCTCCACTAATAAAAATAATTTTATTTTTAGATTTGATATTAAGTGTTGGACTTTGTTAGATTTTTGTACATGGAAATCAAAATAATTGCGATTCTCCATCACCAATAAAAATAATTTTGTTTTCGAGTTCGGTGGTGAGAATTGGATTTATATGAGTTTTGTTAGTTAAAATCAAAATAACGGGGCCCTCCATTTAATTGATGTCTAACAAAAACAAAAACAATAAACCTTAAGTATTTTTTATGGCCCCTATTTTTTAGCCTTAATTTGGGGCCCAAAATAATGACTTTGTCCGCTTGTCTCGAGGGCTGGTTCTCTTAACTATATACTTCTTTTAGGTTTGCATTTGATTCATAATTTTAGGAAAAGATTTAAAAAGAGAAATAAAAAAACAACAATGATTCATCCCTCCTTTTCCTCCCACCCCCTTTAACCCCCTCTCTCTCTCATTGGTTACATTTTCTTTTTCTTTTTCTTTTTCTTTTTTTTCCTGCTCCTCCAATCACCCACTGCCACATGGCAAAGGGGGGTGAGGGGGTGACCCCCAAAAGGAGGTCCCAAGCATTATTCATAAAAAAAATATGTGAAATAAAGTAAATTGTCATCATATATATATATATATATATAAGTAGCGTTTTTTTGTTTTTTAGATGACACATTCTAACGATTTAATTTTTTCTAAAAAAAATCACATCATCATGCATTTTCCATTTACATATAGATTTTTACACAAATTCAAACCCAATATAAATTGTATTAACTTTACCTATTTTATACGGACTCTATTTGACAAATATTTCTTTTTCATATATTTTTTATCGTAAATAATTTACAAACCCAATACCAATTTTATATAGACTCTATTTGATAAATATTTCTTTCACAAACCCAATTTGAGTTTTACATGAAATCTAACTATAAAATCTATGTGCATTATATTTTGATTGTACAAAATTTTTCCTAAATTATTTTATTTTATATAATCACAACTCGCATTAGAAGAAGAAAAAAAAAAAAAAAAAAAAACTACACAACTATGATGCTCTCAAAGAACTAAAATTTAGATTTGCTGCTAGAGTTACTTTTTCAATTGCTAAACAATAAGTTCTTCTATATTTTGACATCATATTACAAATGATTAATTACTTATTGTTTCGATGTTTTTATTTATTTTTTCTTTTTGAGTTTAGATGTTGTTACGAGATTCTTTCTTAGTCAGTCATTGTTGAATTTATTTTATGTAGTTGATATTTTAATTTAATTAAAAGTGTTTATTTTACAATCTTATAATTAATATATCATATAAAATCATTATATGATAATCCAACTGCAACATATTTAAATTTAATTTTTCAATAAATTTTATATAGTTTCAATTTCTATATATTTTTATTTTCTAAATAAATATAAAAGAAAATTAAATAGTTAGAATTATTTTTAATTTTATGTTACCAATTTTTCTTCTAATTTAATTATTATTTTTAATATCAAAATGAGTATTTATTTTACTATCTTATAATTTAATATATATATATATATATAAGTATCCAAGTAAAACTTTTATAGAATGATAGCGTCAATATTATCAAAATAAATAATTAAAATTATTTTTTTATAACACACACATCGTACCATCAATTTTTTTTTTTAAAGAAAAAAGAGCACGTGCATTGCACGGGTCAACTGCTAATATAACTATATTTCATTCATATTTCACTTTACACATATTTTTTCTTTTCTGTTTTAAATTTTTCTCCAAATTTATAAACTAAATATAACCTTGGAGGCACTTCAAGTTGATTTGAACACGTCCATAGGTTTTGAAAAATCAGTTTGTAACTTTCATTGGTGCTTACGAATGGTTAATTAGGATTAGAGTGCAAAATTTTTTCACAATTGATGATTGTATGATTGATGATCATTGGTTATTTTTTGTGGAATAGGTGAGATTATCTCATTGATTAATCAATAAGACATTGGGTAGGTATTGGGCTGTGTTAAGTGTGGGCTTTTACTTCAATTTCTTGAAACAGGATTAGATCAAGCCTGTGTAAAACATTAGGCTTTAACTATTACACCGGCCCGAATCTTGGCCCATCGTTCTACTCATCACGTTGTCACACCAGAGGCTTCGTTTAGAAATTGGATTTTTAGTAGTCTTTTTTTATTTTTATTTTTATTTTTACTTTTTTTTTTTGGGGGGTGGGGGGGGGGGGCTTTTTAATGACGTGAAAAAGTGTTAATGTGTTTAGGAAGAAAAATGATTGAAAGCACTAAAAGTGGTGCTCTAATAGCACCAATAATGATGTGGCAGTGGGTTATTTTTTTTTTTTTTTTTGACATTCTCAATGCATTAGTGCTATTAGTGATCTTTTTTTAGTGGTATGAATCATTGTTGGTTTAGGAATAGCTTCTTAATTGTATTGAAAATCATGAATTATTAAGATATTTAACTTTTTCTCAGTGGCTTTTTGAATTTTTTTTTTTTCCTTCAAAGAAAATGGAGCTAAATATAAATGAAAGTGATATTTGTTATCAGATTAGCTTCAATTGACACCAAAAACGTCACAAGTATGTATTAGATTCATTTTATTTAAGACTTATAAGACCTATTATTATTTTTGTTTATGTTGAATCTTTTATGTGTAGATGAGATTTGTTAGTAGACAATGAAAATTAATAATAAAATTCTTTAGGCTATATATAATAATTCTAAAGTATAAAAATAGGGCAGCTCTAACCAGTTACCAATGCAATTTTTTTGTGCACAAGTCAAATTGTCCCAATTTAAGATTTCTTGATGAATTTTAGAAAAGTACTTTTATTCATCAGAATAAATTATCAGGACAAAAACTAGGCTACCCTAGCAAAAGCCTTGAAGCATATCATTGAATACTTTTTTTGTTTCTTTTTTTTGTTTTACATGATTTGTCCCCCATTTTTAGTACCATGAAAAATGGAACATGATGATAATAAAAAGTATACAAGATATAGATTGCATAATCCCCAGTCTATTTAGACTAGTTGTAACACAAATAGTCATGAGGGACATTTTGGCAGTGAGATTGAGATCTCAATTTTGAGTTAATTGAGTGATGTCAACCTACTGTAATAATTTAACTCTACTCACTTACTAATATTTTATTACGTGGCCAAAAAAAAAAAATTTGTCGATGTTATAGAAATAATTTAACCCTCAAGTAGATGAGTGGTAAAGTATAAAAATGAAAGATAGAGATGTGAACAATGACAAATGTGTAATATTTTAATTTTGTAGTTATTTATATTAAAAAATTATATAAAAATGAAATTATGTTTAGTTAATATAACCAAGCCGAAGTCGGCGGTAGTGCGGGGTAAGTAAATCTCGTCCCCATCCTATTTCTTTGTTGAGATGGGTCCAACATGTGAGATTGATGTGAGAGTTGGCATGCAATTTGGGTGAGATCAAGCCAAACAACTTGAGTCCAATCCAAAAAGTTTAACGGTTCGGCCAACATATTTTTAAGTTCAATGTAGGCTTAGGAAGAAATTTAGAATATCAAATTAAATTCATATTAAGTTTGGATAAAGACATCAAATAACCCACGCAACTCAAAATCCCAATTGTATTGTGATGACCGGGTACGTAACCCGTCTTACTTTTCTTTTGTGCGTGTTGAGATTCATTGTGTTAGAGTGTCCGGGTCTAACTTGAGGTTTCATCAATTGTTGGGTTCATCGCTTTTGAAATCTCTTTCTCAAAATTTTCATCCCTATTTATTTCAATTCTGAGTTTCGCTTGTTTCGGGAGGCTTGAAGTTGAATCCGGGGGGTTTTTCATTTGAGTTGAAATTTTTCTGGGCTGAGGGTAGAGCCGCACGTGTGAGGGCCTTGGCCACTCGTGCGGGAGAGGGGGGCGCATGTGCAAGAGGTGAGGCTGCACGTACGGGAAACAAGGGAGGCCCAAGGGTGCACACTGCATTATATGCACATGGGGTTGGAGGTGCGGGACATAGGCCGCACGTGCAGGGTGGTGAGAGTCGCACGTGTAAAAAGTACATGCCGCACATGCATGAATGGGTGCTGCAAGTGCGGGAATCTGCAGACTCTGAAAAATCTGCTTTTCTTCTTTTCTTGGGCTGAGTGTATATCATTTTATACATCTCTCTCTTACTCTCTCTCTCTCTCTAAAAACCCTTTTCTCCTCATTCTCTCTACATTTCCTACACCAAACCTCACTAAATCTTTGATTTCTCCAAATCCATAAACATTTTGACCATAGTTCCTTGATTAAAGTTGGAAGACTCTCCGACGACTTCGTTTTATGCGGTGGAGATTGGATTTCAACACTGTCAAATTTGAGGGTTTCTTCTCTTTTCCTTTTTAAAGTTGAGGTAGCGGTTTTCTTAGAGTTATATATATATTTTTACAAGTTTATGTCGATTTCGAGATTTCCTTTGGTGGCATTGAAAATTTGGTTTTTGGCTCAAGAATGTTGGTGGTTTTGAAAGTGGATTCATCTCTTGTTCTCTTTAAATGATTTTCTTGAGAATTTGAATCATATTGATTGAAGAAAGATATTTTTGATGAGATTCTTTCAAGAGATGAGGGAATGTCTAGTTTTGATAATAAAAAAAAAAAAAAACCTAGAAATTGGGGTTTTGGAAGATATTGAGAATCTATGGATTTTTATTTGTGCCAAATGAATGAATGAGTGGAAAAATTCATATTATCGTAAACAAAATGACAACTTTCTTAGTATATGAAAATAAATGGATTTTTTTTTGAATTTATTGTTAAAGTGTATATATATATTCATGAAATGACAAATTGTTGAAAACTCATGAGATGTGGAAATGTTGCTGTACTTGGATAGATGTAAATTCATATGTGATATATGTTGAAATGGCATTGGAAATGAAAATGGAAATTATGATTACGAATGGAACAAATGAATGGAAATTTTGTAAATGGGAGGAGGTTGCATTGCATGGATAAATATTGCATTGCATGGATAATTGTTATATTGGCATTTCAATACTTTTGCTCGTTACAAATATTGAATTGGTATTTGAAACCTTGTATAGATAAGAGAATGTTATGAAATAAGATGGATTGAAATATTTTTTGGGTAAATACGTTGGTAAGTCCGAATGGGTGGTGTAGATGAAATTGATTAAGTTAGCCTGAGTATCCAAGGTGAAAGACCGAAAACACGTGCGAAGGAGGTACCACGTGTCTTCCGGTTAGCTAACGGTAAAGTGGGGATTTGGTAGTGCTAGTCATGCCTACTTATAAACACCGACCTAGAGATTACCCAAGTCGTATTTACCGCCCGTAATCTTGGTTTAAAGTCTATGAATTTATTGAAATTTTAAGTTTTCATTGTGCATGTTGGTTTTCAAATGATAAAAATGAATGATACCTTGCATAGCATGGCATATACCCTTCATTTTATGAAACTTGTATAAAATGTATATATTTTGTTAAAAATTTCCTATTGTGCTTTATGCTCACCCTATGGGATTTTGGTGGAGGAAAAGATGTGGCAATCTCGCCGAGTTAGGGCGTAGATGTATATATTGAGAGCACAAGGCTCCTATTTTTGTTGTGGTATATCTTGCTAGCCAAGGGCTAAAAGTGTATGGGTTCGAGAAACCATTTTTGTGTAACCGAGCTTAAGCCTTGGAATTTGTAAGCCCATGAGGATATTTATTTATCTTTGGATTGAGGGTTCTACATGTATAGATTCATGTACTAGGAATTATTGAATGTATATTCGCATGTGAAATTATTTTGTATGATCCTCATGATCAAGCATTGTAAAGATTGGAGAATTGTTTTTTTTTTCTTTTAATGAATGTTGGTTGATGTACCGTTATGGTGTTATAAAAATTAGGGCATTACACATATATATTAACTGAGTATGTAAATTATTAGTCATTAAATAATGTTAAAATTATCTGAACCGTCACATCATATTCAATATATATCATATACATAAAAAATACAATAAAAAATCATATCGTTTAGTTTTCTCACTTAAAAATAACAAAAACTACCACAAAGGCGGATCTATCTTACAAACCAATTGCAATTAGCACATGACTTATTGGCACAAAGCAAAGAAAAATGAACATGCCATCAAGTCCGGCTACTTAACTAAAAGTTTTGGATGAGCTTCCTTATTGTATACTTATAATCCAACCTTAAAAGCTAAGTATAACATCTTCTATATATGTAGTAAAATAACAGTGATCAAGAAAATCAATAAGGAGCCATTGTTGGGGGAGCTGTCATAAACTTCATAGGGTGGTCACCTTCTGATTCAGGTCCAGGTGCCATGTGTCCAGAACTTTTGATCTCAGCCATTCCTCTGCGTGCATTTGCCCCTTGTGCTTCACAAAATTTGGGAAGAAATACACCTGCCAATTTTTAAATAAATAAAAAGAAAATCAAGGGGAATTGACCCATAAATCCTAAAAGGTGAGATTGTAATATAATCAGTCCCATATTTAATTTTATACACCCAAAGGTCCCATTATTTGGGGGTGGACAGTTTTGCCCATGAACTTACTGTTTTGGGTTTAGTGATATTATGTTTGAATGTGTGGGTATATGTAACGTTTGGGAAAAGCACATTTATGATGTAGGTGTATGTAACGTTTGGGAAAATCTTACTATAGCTTTTTAATGATGTGGGTATATGCAACGTTTGCTTTTTTATGATGTGGGTGTATATAACATTTGGGAAAAGCTTACTATAGCTTTTTTATGATGTTGGTGTGGGGATATATTTTCTGAATACCAACACGTGGCATGGTGACGCCGACGTGTTGGCCGAGGTGCCACGTGTCGTGGTAGTTAAGCCGAGGTGATCTCGAAGTTGCCGAGGTTATCCCCGAAGATATCGGAATCCGAGATAAGCAGATAAGGGACAAGAGTCCTAGGACAAAGAGGGGACTTAGCCTAGATAAAATTCTTAAAGGAGTTTATCTTTATCTCTTAAAGAGTCCAGAGTAAACACTAAATTGGAGTTCATAGAAGTCATACTTCTAGTAGGACTTGGATTGAGTATATTATAAAAGAGAGGCACCCCCGTGGGTCTAAGGTATGCAATTTATGTTTTAAGTGTTAAGTTTTGCACTTGATTATCTTTGAGAAACATACTGACTTGATCGTCGGAGTGCCCCCGGGTGGAAGAACCACCGCCGGAGCCTTTTCTTTCTGTTTCAGGTTGCTGAAGCCATCTATTCTGCCTGTGCTCTCCAGTTGATCACTAAGCAAGCAGTGTGGTCAGATTTTTACCCACACAATTTGGCGCCGTCTGTGGGAACGAAGGAAGAATAGATGGCCAGTAACAGACAGCAGGAAAATATTGGGGATGACGCTCCCGCTGGGAGTGGCAGACCAATTGACCTTGACATTGAAGGAGACAACCACAATAC
>NW_021025061.1:36862-59698 GCF_004153795.1 Camellia sinensis | reverse complement strand
TTGCACGAGTTGAATTGGAATTAAGCTGATTCCTTATCTTCACTTGTTGAAATTTGTAGCAATTTACAAGTTGAAGATAAGCCGAGGTTATTCCTTAATTCACTAGTTGAAATTTGTAGCAATTTACAAGTTGGAATGAAGCTGATTCCTTATCTTCACTTGTTGAAATTCGTAGCAATTTACAAGTTGAAGTTAAGCCGAGGTTATTGCTTAAGTTCTCATAGCAATATGGTGGTTGTTTAAACCCTAAGGAAGATGCTTAGCACTTGTTGAAATTTTAGCAATTTACAAGTTTATGTTAAGCCGACATATGGTCACTAGCCGAGGTATACAGAAACTTACAAGTTGAAGTAAAGGCTAAGTATATTGTTTAAACGCTTGTTGAAATTTATTTATTTAACACTTAGAAAAGTCTACAGTATATGTTAACACTTGTTGAAATTTGTAGCAATTTACAGGATTGCAGGTCAGTATTTTGCCGAAGTAAAAGTTTTGTAGTTATACCCGAGGTATGTAACCCCGACAAGATTACATAAAGGATGCAACATGAAGAAGCATACAAAAATTTCTAAGTATAGAACGATGCAGAAGCAATCAACAGAACATCACAAGATTAAAAAGCATCTATAGAAAGAGCAGTTGCAGTTACATATTGAAAAGTTACATCGGCCACAAAAAGGAGTTTTACATTGTCTGGAAACTAAAAAAGTACAAAATACAAAGTACAGAAAAAAGAAGAAACAAAGTACAAAAGGCATTCTAAATCAAGACTCTTCAGTATCAGCAGCTACAGGGACTGGGACCTCGGACGATTCTGGTGGGACCTCGTCGGCCACTTTTTCCGCTTGTATCTCGGCATCAATCTCTACGATTGTTGTCTCAACACTTCTTTCTATCAAGAGAAGATCGGACGATAGCTGCCCAGTGACAATTTTATTAGTGACAATTTCCTTAGTTGCCCCCTCAACCTCATCACCCTCCTCATCCAAGGTTAAGTCCATAACTTGCTCAGCAGGAGGAGGGGACATGGCTTCAGCACCATCCTTGGATTTCCTCACCAAGGCTTCCTCATCATTTTTCTCCTCATCCTCATCCTCATCCTCAGCATCTGCCTCAGTCTCTGATTCGCCTTCAGGAGGAGGTGGAGGAAATGGTAAAGGAATAGCGTCGGCCTGGCGCAATGGCTAGTCAGTAGGAAGATCAAGCTTCTTTATCAGGGACATCCAACCAAGAGAAAATCCCCTGTTGCATGCCTGCCTGACTTGAAGTTTGTAGTCCTCCGTGACGTCAGCCATGCCCTGGGCATAGGCCTTTTCGTCGGCCTCTTTGACTTCGGCCTCTTTGGTGGCCAGAGCTTGCTGAAGTTCTTTCTCCGCCTAGGCCTTCTTAGCCTCAGCATCTCTTTTCTTGGCCTCAGCAACTTTTTTCACAGCCTCAGCAGATTCGGCCTTCTCAAGAGCTAAAGTTTGGGCCTTAGTAGCCGCCTCGGCCTGATCTTCCAATTTTTTCATCCTTGATTCAAGAGATCTGATCTCCTTCTTCATAGAAGATGCTTCCCTCTTCATATCAACCAATCTTTGCCGGTTTTCAAAAGATTGCATTGAAAATGAATGGGCATGCTGAATGGCCTAAGGAAAAACAGAAGTGTTAGAAAATATTCCCAGTAGGAAACAAAAAGAAAATCGCAAGTGCAAACAGGAACACTTACTTGAACGGAGTGTTGGAGCATGAGAGCGTAATTCTCATACTCGCTAAGCTTAGCATTTCGCTCTAAATCATTTGGAAGGAGAAGAGCAGTGCTGAGGGCGACACCAACATTAATATCGTCGGCACTTTCACTGGCCATGATGGGTCTATCCTCCAGAGTTAGTTCGAGAGCCCATGGAACGTCGGGCCTCTTTGATGCCGAGGTCGTTGCGGACGATGACCTTGGCCTCTTAGATTGTGTAGACCCTGAGGGTTGGCCCTCAGCAGATCTCTTGGTGGCAGCTGAGGTTGATTTTTTGCTTTCTACCAGCTTAGAGATAGGCAAAGCATCCTCAGCCTCGGCGTCTGTAGCCTTGGCCTTGGGCTGAGCCTTTTTAACTCTCTTTGGCTTTGGTGGGAGCGTTGATTGCGTTGGTATAGCCTCGGCGTCAGTTGGAAGGTCGGCAAGAAGATCTTGAACGACAGGCCTTGGACAAACCATCTTGGCAGTCTTTACAAGTCTTCGTCGACGTTTACGTTCCGGAATTGGTATTAAGTAGGGGGCCGAAGTTGATGGAAGATCGGCTGGGTCAGAGGTGGATCCTTGGTCTGTTCGGGATGAGGAAGCGGTTGTAGTTGTAGCAGTAGGTGGAGAGAGACTCTTTTTCTTCCTTCTTGGGATGTCGGGCAAAGTGGATTTATATGTAGGGATGAAGTTTAGTAACAGTGGGGCTTTTCGTTTGTGGACTGGAAGGTCAAGGAGTTTTTTCAGATACAAAGGGATAAAGGTCAAGAATTATGGCAAGAAAAATATTGAAATAGTACAAATGTTCAAAATATGGGAGAAATCGAGCAATAAAGCAGTAATGATAAAAGCGCATAAAGGAAATTAAGAATGAAAGGAAAGGATCTTACCAGAACAGATGAAGCTGGGGCAATGTTCGCCGAGCTCAGAAATCGGTTGCAACAGCAAAGAAAGCTTCACAAGAATGGGAGATTAAGGACAGTTCCAGAAGAGAGATCGAAGCAATGGCAGATTCGAAGAAGAAAGAGCTTTCGGAGAGAGAAAGAGCAAGAAATCAGAATGAAAAAGTGAAGGGAAAATTCCGCGACCAGGGTCACAGAGAGAACGACGTCATCCCAGAAGGCGACACGTCAAAAAGGACAAACCAAGGAAAGTACTACAATGAAGATAAAAATTTGAAACGGCTGCAAAATTAGGGCAATTATTACGCCTGGAGCAACGCAGGCGTCAGACGGCGCAGACAAATGACAGACAGCTTTCAGGCGCGTCGCAGACACGCTCCAATGAAGACAAAACACGTGGAAAGAAACGGTTAGATATGCATGACAGCTCATGCGCGTGGGAAAGTACGATCGAAACCTTGTTCTCCGAAGAGAACACGTCGGCTGGAAGAGGATTGTCTCGGCTAAACAGTTTTTGAGCCATTACTAAGAAAAGAAATGTTGAAATGTCGATATAGGTTCCATCACCTTAGAATGCCAAGGTAATAGAACCTAGGGGGCAGTTGTGGGGATATATTTTCTGAATACCAACACGTGGCATGGTGACGCCGACGTGTTGGCCGAGGTGCCACGTGTCGTGGTAGTTAAGCCGAGGTGATCTCGGAGTTGCCGAGGTTATCCCCGAAGATATCGGAATCCGAGATAAGCAGATAAGGGACAAGAGTCCTAGGACAAAGAGGGGACTTAGCCTAGATAAAATTCTTAAGGGAGTTTATCTTTATCTCTTAAAGAGTCCAGAGTAAGCAGTAAATTGGAGTTCATAAAAGTCATACTTCTAGTAGGACTTAGATTGAGTATATTATAAAAGAGAGGCACCCCCGTGGGTCTAAGGTATGCAATTTATGTTTTAAGTGTTAAGTTTTGCTTTTGATTATCTTTGAGAAACATACTGACTTGATCGTCGGAGTGCCCCCGGGTGGAAGAACCACCGCCGGAGCCTTTTCCTTCTGTTTCAGGTTGCTGAAGCCATCTATTCTGCCTGTGCTCTCCAGTTGATCACTAAGCAAGCAGTGTGGCCAGATTTTTACCCACACAGTTGGTATATGTAACGTTTGCTTTTTTATGATATGGGTGTGTGTAACGTTTGGGAAAAGCTTACTATAGCTTTTTTAGTAATGTATGTAGGGGTGTCCACGTTATTTATGACCCACACGTTTCAACCACAAAAAAAAGGGTACATTAGTTAGAAAAACCATTCCATAATTACATAATGGGATCCTTCGGATCACATTACCAAACAAATAGGACTTGGACGTCTATTAATTTTAAAATGGGACTTGGTAGACTACAACTCTCCAAAATGGGAGTTTCCAATAATTTCCCCAAAAATGAATTAGTATTAATAATAACAATCTCCAAAATGAGGTTTTATTTTATTGAAACTTGAAAAAATTATAGCCTTTAATAATTTTATGTTATTTTTTAATTTAAAATCTTCTTGGTAAGCCTTTAAAAATAAAAATAAAAACCTCAAAAAAAAATACTTATTGCCAAATGTACTAATTTTTCAATATCATATTAAAATAAAACTTTATTTTGATGACAAGACCTACTAAATATGGTTGTGCGTATGTATTAGGAATGTACCTTCACCAGCAGCAAGATTGAAATAGAGGTTCATAATGTTGGGACAGTTATCGTAGCATTGAGTTGAGCAAAGCTTGTGTGTGAACTGAGACTCCAAAAGCGAGTCCGATGAGATTCCAAGCATCGTCCGATCAAGCCCGCATGCTTCGATGCACTGGTCGTTCTCAATCCGGTCCTTCAATTTATCAGCCTCTATCTCTGATGCACGACACGTGTACGCTTCCTCTCCGCTCCTTTTCACAGTTTTTTCGAGCACACAGCGTTTACCGAATGATGATACCGTGAATGCACACGAGTCCTTGTTGAGATTCTCACATTCGATTCCTCCACCTACACACACACACACACACATATATATATATATATATATATCCCAAAAAACAAGTTAATTAAAAGAATATTTTTAAATGAATAATAATATACAAACATAACATGACCTTTTTTTTAGAGTGGAGAATAATGTGACTTGTTACTGTCTTTTTATTGAAAACATAAACATAATAATCATAATCTACAAACATGCCATTACTATATCATTTTGAAAGTTTATATAAGTTTTTTTTGGGTAAATTATAAATACACTTCTTAAAGTTTGTTTAAAATATAAATTACTCACTGTAATTTTAGAAATTACATCCCACCCCTAGAAACTTTTAATTTCATAACAAATAGCACCTTTCATTAATAAATCATCAACTTAGTTACTAATTTTTAATGATGTCTGAAATTTATTTCAATTAATAATTCAAGTAATTTTATTATTGTATAAGAGAGTAGTTAAGAAGTTTATTTTTTCAGTTAATTCTGTTAAATAAAAAATTCTGAAAAGGAGTATTTGTAATTTTTCAAATCATAGAAAATAATCTATATTTTAAGTAAACTTCAAAGATGTATTTGTAATTTATCTTTAAATTTTTAGTAATTAAGCATTTTGCTTCTAAAAATGCCATGTGGTCTATGGTATTGGTCAATTTAGGCATGAAATACAAAAATAATAATTATGTAAAACATATTTTGTATATATTGACGTTTTTATAAATTGAGGTGTATATATTATGATGAATTCTATGACAAATTTTTAAACTGTTGTTAATAATTTAAATTAAAGAATCCTTTCATCACAGTGTCCTCCAACAGGTTAGGTTTTTATAAATTGTTACTAAAACTTACGATTAGTAATTTTTTTGTGACGAATTTTTCAAACTGTCACTGAAAATTGAAAATTAGTGATATCTTTTGCGACGAGTTTTTTAAACTGTTGCTAAAACTTATAATTAGTGACATTTTTTGTGACAATTTTTAAATTGTCGCTGAAAATTAATAATTAGTGACTTTCAATAGTGTTTGATAAAAAACGCCATTAATTCTCATGGGAGCTATTGGACAATAAGCTCATCTATTAAGATCTGCACGTAAGTTCCCTTTAATTTTTTCTATATGTAAATCTTAGGAGATCGATAACTGTCTAAATATTATTAATTTTAACGTTTAACTTGAGTGAAAGGATTGAAACTAAACTTAAGGGGTAAAAATCAAACTATTCAATTTAAAGTAGTATAGACCAAAGTAAAATATGAATCAAACTATAAAAATTAAAAATATAATTTATCCAAAGAAAAGCTTTCACTAACCTATGATGCCTTGCACACAGAATGCAAGTGCAAGAGCTAGGATTGCCAGGGCCTTCAAGCTAATATAAGAAGCCATGGACACTGATGGTGAAGGAAATGATGGCTAATGAGGGAAGCCAAACTGGAGCTTAAGGATTTTTTTAGTTTAGGACTAACTCTGTGAACATTCATTGTTTGGGATGGCTATTTATACTCATTTTCAAACCATGGACTGTAGTGCTCCAGAATAGTTGTAACAAAATAAACCTTATTTCCCAACAAACAAACGAACAAAAAAAGGCAAAATAATAGTTTTTAATTTTGTGAATTTAAAGTCTAAACTTTTAATTTGTTTTCAATCTACACTATTATTTATTTTCATTAAGTAAAAGTGTAGGAAAAAATGTATTTTAATCATTAAACTCAATAGAAACGAATCTTTTAGACATTTTTCATACACCTACATTGAGTTTAATAACTGAAATACACTTTTTCATGCAGTTGTACTTAACAAAAATAAAAATAAAAATGGTTTGGATTGAAAATATATTAAAAGATTAAGATTTAAATTGATAAAATTAAAATTTTGTTTTATTACAAGCTCAAATCTTGAATTTTTATTATATATATATAATTTCTCGTAAAATTCATTTAGTAAGTTTGGAATATCGTGTGTTTGTGAGTTTATCTATTGATATTTTATAATTTATTGTGGGGATATATTTTATGAGTCCCAGCACGTAGCCAAGGTGACGCCGATGTGTCAGCCGAGGTGCCACGTGTCCAGGATATGACGCCGAGATTATCTCGGTGAAGCCGAGGTAATCTCGGAAGATATCGGATTCCGGAATAAGAGATAAGGGACAAGAGTCCTAGAATAAAGAAGAGACTTAGCCAAGATAAGGATAAAGCTCTTAGAGAGTTTATCTTTATCTCTTGAGGAGTCCAAAGTTAGTACTGAATAGGAATCCATAGAAATCATGCTTCTATTGGGATTAGGATTGAGGTGACTATAAAAGAGAGGCACCCCCATGGGTCTAAGGTACGCAATTTATACTCTCTCTAGTGAGTTAAGCACTATTGATTATCTTTGAGAGATATACTGGGCTTGTTTGGTTTGTATTTAAGAAACATATTTTGAGATAAAAAGTACCAAAATTTGTTTGGTTTGGTTTTTTTCCAAAAGATGTTTTGAAAAATTATTTTGAGAGAGAGTTTTGGAAAAAATGATTGATTTGATGTGTATGAGAGAGAGATTTGTTTAGAAAACTTGTAAACCAAACAAGTTTTGGAAAAAAAATTTGGAAAAATTTGTTTGGTTTGATTACTTTTGAAAACTTATTTGTAGAGAATTTTTCCCAAAATTTTTTGAGAAACACAAACCAAACAAGGCCACTGACTTGATCGTCGGAGTGCCCCCGGGTGGACGAACCACCGCCGGAATCTTCTCTTTCTGTTACAGGTTAGCCAGGTGTCATCTATTTTGCTAGTGTTCTCCAACTGAATACTGAGTTGGGCAGTGTGATCGGAAAATCACTCACACAATTTGGCGTCGTCTGTGGGAAAGAAAGTAGAATAGATGGCAAGTAACGAACAGAAGGAAAAGATTGGGGACGACACTCCTAGTGGGAGTGGGAGACCTATTGACCTTGATATCATAGGAGACGAATGCAACACAGAAACTCGTGACTAGAATCACGGAGTGAAAGACGTCGGCCAGACTGGCGACGCATCAAAGAAACCTGATCAAAGCAGGTACTACAACGAGGACGACCTCCAGGTTTGGAAGGATAGGTGCCTACGGAGGGACGAAGTGGTAAAAAAGATGGCAAACAAATTGGCAGACCTGCAGTCGGTCGTTAATTTCATGATGCAAAATAACGTCATGCAGCTACCGTTCCCACTGCAGGACACGCCGATTCTAGCGGCCAATGCCCAGAAGGAAGGGCAGAAAACAATCCCCGTAGCCCCTCAGCACAACGGGAGCGAAAGATACTCTCACTGACCTTCTAGGGAAGTCGGACGAAGAGAATTAAGAAGAGAAGAATCACGGAGGACGCATTGCACAAAGAAAGCAGACCCCAAAGGACATCGGCATGTTCAGGGGCAGGCACTGTGCTTCGACACAACTCATGGAGAAGGGTCAAAAAGGGCTCACCACGAGGCCGAGAGTAGTATACCAAAAAGATTGAAGTCGAAAGATAGCCGAGTTCCTGGACGGAGCAAAGAAGACTTAAGAGATTACCTTAAGAGGAAGCAACAGAATGCCGAAGCCGAGGTAACCTCCCCAAATAAGCCGAGGACACCATTCTTGGTGGAATTAGACAGATTTGAGGCACCGATGCGATTCAGTATGCTGAGGTTTCAAATATACGACGGTAAGTCAGACCCCAACTTCCACGTTGGACTATATTTGAACTCAATGGCATTGTATAGTGGGAATGAATCGTTGCTCTGTAAAGTGTTCCCCTTATCCTTCGGGGAGATTGCATCAGATTGGTTCCACAAACTACCGAAGGGAAGCATGAAGACTTGGGAAGGCTTGGCCGAGATATTTGTGGCCAGGTTCGTGACAAACAAACTGCAGCCATTAAGGGTGGACGCATTAATGGCTTTGAAGATTAGCAAGGATGAAGGCCTTAGGGCCTATGCAAAAAGATACTATGAGGTGTTCAATCGAATGCCCGAATGTAATCAAGAGGTGGCGGTCGTATCTTTCAAGAACGGCCTGAAAGACAACTTCCCACTACGAAAGTCTTTGGCAAAAACATTGCCAAAAAGTATGGAAGAGCTCATGGCGAGAATCGAGAAGTATGCCAGAGCCGAAGAAGACACGTCGGGGGCTAAGGAGATAAAACAAGAGAAAGGAAACGGCTCGCCGAAGCGAGGCCGAGGTAACAATGGAGCGAGCAAACAAGAAGCAGAACTGAGGGCTACACAGGCAGTAACAACTGTGTTCCGAATCCCAATTTACAAAGTCCTGGATCAAATTCGGAACCAGCCCTATTTCAGAACGCTAGAGAGGACTCTAGGAGAGTTCATGGGAAGAAACATTGGCAGGCATTGTGCCTACCACAATAAAGATGGGCATACAACTCAGGGTTGTAGAGCCCTGAAAACACATTTGGAAGACCTGGTGAGACAATGACATCTGAGAGACCTTGTCGATGAGACCAGGACAAGGGAAGAACGGGCAAGGTTGCCTCAGGCACCAGTAACCCCACCTCCCCCAGCACAGCAGCCGCAGGCAGGAGGACCTCGGGTAATCAATGTAATCCACTCGAAGGTCAACGAAAACGAAATCCGAGGAGAGACCCAGAAGGTAAAACACCTACAACATGTCTACTAAGTCGGGGAGAAAAGACATCGGGCAGAAGAGTGCCAGGGACCAATGATAACCTTTACTGAAGCCGACCTAGAAATGAGCCAACATCCGCATAATGATGCATTGGTAGTATCCCTCCAGGTTGGGGAGTGCCAAATGAAACGCATCCTGATTGACCAAGGCAGCTCCTATGACATCATGTACGTCCGATGTTATAAGGAGCTCGGCCTTCACCCAGATGATATGGAACAATCCAATGGCCCAATGGTTGGGTTTAATGGAACGCCGACATGGCCACTAGGAACAGTAAGCTTGGAGGTGCAGGCTGGCACCAGGAAGATCAAAACAGAACTCACCATCATCGACACACCCTCCCCTTACAACATCATCTTGGGAAGGCCATGGTTTCATGCAATGGGGGCAGTTCCCTCAACATTGCATCAACTATTGCGATTCCCAACAGAACATGGGATAAAAGAAGTCAGAGGTGATCAGCTGCAAGCGAAGAATTGCTCCATGGCAGCAATGAAATCTACCTGCAGCATACGAGAGCCAGAAAAGGCAGAAATTGAAGATGAAGACATGGAAGTCCTAGAAGACGTCGGCAAGGAGCCAGCCGAGAAGAGCGAAGAGGCATTAAAGAAAATCCTCGTCCAGGATGGGGATGAAGAACGCTTCTTTATTCTCGGCTCGGGTTTAGCCGAAGAAGAGGAAAAAGAATTAGAAACTTTTTTGAGAGCAAATATTGAGGTGTTTGCTTGGACACCTTACGAAATGTCTGGCATTGACCCTGAGGTCACTTGCCACAAACTGAATGTTAACAAGTCGGCCAAACCTGTAATTCAATGAGCCAGAAGACCGACATTGATGCATGCCGAAGCAGTAGAGGAAGAAGTAGACAGACTTCTGGAGGCCAGGGCCATTAGAGAAGTTCACTACCCGACATGGCTATCCAATACAGTGGTGGTAAAGAAGAAGAACGGTAAATAGAGGGTCTGCGTAGACTTTACCAGCCTTAACAAAGCCTGTCCTAAAGACAGCTTTCCTCTACCCAAGATTGACCAGGTAGTAGATGCCACTTCAGGACATGGAAGAATGAGCTTCCTAGACGCCTACAGGGGGTACCACCACATAGCCATGTACCCCCCAGACGAAGAGAAGACCGCGTTCATCACCCCAAAAGGCCTGCACTGTTACAGAGTAATGCCTTTCGGATTGAAAAACGCAGGAGCAACTTACCAAAGGCTAGTAACCAAAATGTTCAAACACCTGATTGGCCGAACAGTAGAAGTCTACATCGACAACATGGTCGTTAAGACCAAGAAGCCTGAGGGTCATCTCACTGATCTAAAAGCAGTCTTTGAAATCCTTAAAACATATCGGCTCCGACTCAATGCATCGAAGTGTGCATTTGGAGTTGGATCTAGTAAGTTTTTAGGATACCTGGCGACTAGAAGGGGCATCGAGGCCAGCCCAGATCAAATCAAGGCCATCTTAGAGTTGAAGAGCCCGACGTCAACAAAACAGGTGCAGATGCTAACTGGAAGGGCCGCAGCCCTGAACAGATTCATCAGCAGAAGCTCAGATAAGTGCAGACCTTTTTTCAACTTGGTGAAGAAAGCCACAGACTTCCTGTGGACAGAAGAATGCGAAGCCACTTTGGCCGACCTAAAGAAGTACTTGACCACAGCTCCAGTCCTTTCTAATCCAGAACCTGGGGAGGAGCTGTTCCTATACTTAGCTGTTTCAGAACATGCAATAAGTGTAGTTCTAATCCGAGAAGAAAAATGGGAGCAAAAGGCCGTTTACTATGTAAGCAAAACCCTAGCCGATGCAGAAATGAGGTATCTACCCTTAGAGAAATTGGCACTAGTTTTAGTAATGGCTTCAAAGAAGTTGAACCATTACTTCCAGGCCCATAAAATTGTGGTGCTAACAGAACACCCCTTGAAGTCCTTACTGCAACAAGGAGACCTGACAGGAAGAATAGCCAGGTGGGCAGTCACCCTAGGCCAGTATGACCTGGAGTATAGGCCACGGACAGCAATTAAAGGCCAGGTTCTGGCTGACTTCGTGGCCGAGTTCACGCCAGAATCCATCGAACATCGGGCTCCGTTGAGCTAGGATGAACGATGTCCAACCAAACAAGGAGAAGCTCAAGCAAAGGCGAAAGAAAAAAAGAAAGAAGAAAAACTCAGACCATACAGCATTTACATCGGCGACTCCTTTCAACTGTTCGTTGATAGGAGTTCAAACCGACAGGGAGCAAGGGCAGGAGTAGTATTGATATCCCCAGATAGGCAGGTACTAGAACAGTCAATTCGTTTCGGGTTCAAGGCCTCAAACAATGAAGCAGAGTATGAAGCACTCATTGCAGGACTGAAGTTGGCAGCAGCAGTGCAAGTAGATGAGGTAATAGTTTTTTGTGATTCACAACTGATAGTTAACCAGACAACAGGCGAGTTTGCAGCCCGAAATGAACGAATGTCGGCCTACGCAAAGGAAGTCATCAGACTGTCAGCCTTGTTTCAGAGCTACCGACTACTTTAGGTAAGCCGAGATGATAACAGCCACGCCGATGCGTTGGCCAACCTAGCTAGTGCAGTACAACCTGGAAAAGCAAAGACAATAATGATTGACTACCTGTCGGGCCCGAGCATTACACCAGTAACCACAGAGTATGAAGCAATGAGCGTAGACATGGGACCAAGCTGGATGGACGCAATTGTTGCGTTCCCAAAAGAAGGAAACTGCCAGATGACCGCAAGGAGGCACACAAGATCAGATTGAAGTCGGCAAGATTCAGTCTGACAGCAGAAGGACATCTCTACAGAAGGTCCTTCACTGGACGCCTTTTAAGGTGCGTACATCCTTCACAAGTTGAAGATTTTTTATATGAAATTTATGAAGGAATTTGTGGAAGCCACGCTAGGGGCAGATCACTCCCCCATAGGGCCATTACCCAGGGGTATTGGTGGCCTTACATGCAAAAAGATGCAGAAGCCTAGGTGAAGAAGTGCAAACAATGCCAAAGGTTTGCACCTTTGATACACCAGCCAAGCTGCTGACCTGAACCCTGTATCCAGTCCTTGGCCATTTGCCCAAAGGGGCATGGATCTCGTTGGCAATTACCCCAAGCAACTGGACAAAGGAAGTACTTACTGGTAGCAACAGACTACTTCACTAAATGGATAAAAGCTGAACCTCTTGCCAAGATCCGAGATATGGACGTGAAGAACTTCATTTGGAAAAACATTATCACCAGGTTTGAGATTCCAAGAGCAATTGTTGCAGACAATAGAACTCAATTTGACAGTAAACTAATCAAAAACTTCTGTACAAAGCTCAAGATCAAGAACTACTTTTCAACCCCAAGCTTTCCACAAAGCAATGGACAAGCAGAAGTATCCAACAAAGTAATTTTGGATGGAATAAAAAAGAGGTTACAGGCAGCAAAAGGAAAGTGGGTAGATGAACTACCCAATGTACTCTGAGCATATCGGACTACGCCAAGAATATCAACAGGGGAATCCCCCTTTGCCATGGCTTATGGCACAGAAGCAATCATACCACTGGAGGTCGGCATCCTTGGGATCAAAACCCAGGGGGTAGAGAACGGGACTAATGATGTACTCTTAGTCCGAGATCTAGATCTTCTAGAAGAACGAAGGGAGAAAGCTGTAATTCAACTCGCTGCATACCAGCAACAGCTTGCCAGAGCTTATAATAAGAAGGTTAACCCAAGGGAATCTTCGATTGGTGACCTCGTCTTAAGAAAAGTCGTCGACAACAAGAAGGATCCCAGAGAGGGCAAACTTGGCCCAAATTGGGAAGGACCCTACAGAATCATCTTGGTGCTGGGCAATGGGGCATATTGGCTTGAAGATAATGAGGGCAAAAAGTTGCCAAGACCCTGGAACACTTGTAACCTGAAATTTTTCTATCATTGAGATTTGACTTATTTTTTGCCGACGTCATAAATAAAATTTTAGCAAGATTCTTCAACATTTGTGACTGATAAAGATACGTAATGTTGTTTCTGGAATGCATAAATAATGAGAACCCAAGTGGAACTCAAGTTCACATTAGGGGACAGAAAGAAGACGAAGATGTTTAACACTTGTTGAAATTTGTGGACAATTTACAAGTTGAAGTTAAACCGAAAACATTGTCTAACACTTGTTGAAATTTATGGACAATTTACAAGCTAAGTTAAACCGAAATCATTGTTTAACACTTGTTGAAATTTATGGACAATTTACAAGTTGAAGTTAAACCAAAATCATTGCTTAACACTCGTTGAAATTTGTGGACAATTTACAAGTTAAGTTAAACCGAAATCATTGTTTGACACTTGTTGAAATTTGTGGATAATTTACAAGTTGAAATTAAACCGAAATCATTGTTTAACACTTGTTGAAATTTGTGGACAATTTATAAGTTAAGTTAAACCAAAATCATTGTTTAACACTTGTTGAAATTTGTGGACAATTTGCAAGTTGAAGTTAAACCGAGATCATTGTTAACACTTGTTAAAATTTGTAGCAATTTACAAGTTAAGTTAAACCAATATGATGTTCAACACTTGTTAAAAGTTTACAAGTTAAGTTAAACCGAGAAGTTTGTCTATCCGAGGTGTGTCACCCCGAGAAGATTGTACAAAGAAGGCAGAGTATGTGAAAGACATGCAGAATATTCTAAGTATAGACTCACGCAAAACCAGTCAAGAAAAGACAAAGGTACAAGCACTCAGTAAAGGAAAGTTGTATTAGCATTCAACAAAAAAGAAAGCACATCGGCCATACAAAGAGCTTACATTGTTTCAAAAACAAAGAAAAACAAAGTACAAAATAAAAGACATCGAAATTAAGATTCCTCAGCATCAGCAACAGGCTGGTTTTGGACCTCGGAAGGCTGTTGAGAAGCCACCTCGGCCGTCTTTTCTGCCGCAAGCTCAGCATCAATTTCTTGCAAAGTTTCGTCAAGGCTCTTATCAGCAATGATGACGTCGGCTGATGCCTTCTCAAGAGCAGCGTCTCTGGGAACCTCATCACCTTCCTCATCTTGAGTCAAGTCTAGGACTTGCTCATTCTGAGGAGGGGACTTGACCCCAGCAACATCTTTTTGCTTTCTTACCAAAATCTCCTCCTCAGATTCAGAGTCACTGCCAGATTGAGCTAAAGTTGGCGTTAGGGCTGGTGGAAATGGAAGAGGAATGAGGTCGACATTTCTAAAGGGCGAGTCCTCGGGGACATTAAGCTTCTTTAGAAGAGACATCCAACCAAGGGTGAAACCCTTGTTGCATGCCTGCTTCACTTGAATTTCATACGCCTCCGTGACGTCGGCCATGCCTTGAGCATATGCCTTCTCGTCGGCGTCCTTGATTTCAGCCTCTTTGGTAGCCAAGGCTTCTTGAAGCTCTTTTTCGGCCTGGGCCATCTTCTCCTCGGCCTCTTTTCTTTGGGACTCAGAAACCTTTCTGATGGCTTCGGCAGATTCAGCCTTCTCTTCAGCATCAGTTTGGGCTTTGATTGCAGCCTTAGCTTGGTCCTCCAATTTTTTCATCTTTGATTGTAAACTCTTGTTGGCTTTTTGAAGAGCAGAGAACTCCTTCTTCATCTCAGCCAACTTCTCTCGATTTTCGAAAGATTGAATAGAAAAAGAATGGGCATGCTGGGTGGCCTGAAATTGAATAAAACAGAAGTTATTAGAAAATTTCTAAGCATGAGAAAGAAAGAAAAAGGTGCCAGATGAAAGACACTTACTTGAACAGAACGTTGAAGCATCAAAGCGTAGTTTTCGTACTCGCTCATCTCGGCATTTCTATTAAGATCATCGGGGAGGAGCAGAGCAGTACTGAGGGCTACGCCGATGTTGATGTCATCAGCACTGTCATTAGCCATGACTGGCTTATCTTCCAGAGTAATTTTTGGAGCCCAGGGGGCATCATTCTTTTTAGACCCCGAGGTGGTCGCAGAAGACGACCTCGGCTTTTTGGATTTTGGGGATTCTGATGGCTGGGCTTCAGAGCCCCTCTTCTCAGCAGAGGGTTGAGATTTGTCACTCTCAGCCAACTTGGAGATCGACAAAGTATCCACAGATTCAGACTAAGTTACCTTAGCCTTTGGTTGAGCCTTCTTGATCCGTTTTGGCTTTGGAGGAAGCAGGGTTTGTGTTGGTTGTGCATCAACATCAGAAGGGATGCTGGCCAAGAGATCTTTTGCAATTGGTTTTGGGCGACCCATCTCGGCAGTAGAAACTGTTCGGCATCGACGGCGGCGTTGTGATATTGGAATCAAGTATGGAGCCGAGGTTGATGGCTGATCAGCTGGATCGGAAGTTGACCCTTGATCTGTCCGATATGTGGACGCAGTCTGTGGAGTTGTGGCAGAAGGTGGAGAAAGGCTTTTCTTCTTCCTCTTAGGGACGTCAGGCAGAGCTGACTTATAGGTTGGGATAAAGTTGAGAAGCAAAGGCGCCTTCCGTTTATGGACTAGAAGGTTCAGTAGCTTCTTCAAATCCTTACTGGGGAGGAGGGATTGGCGAAAGTTCTTTGGAGGCTGAGGAAGAACTGCAAAGATAGAACCGCACAAACATTAGAACAAAATATTGAAAACTTTGTGCAAGAAGATAAGAAAACTTATGAAGGGTGGCCCTTACCAGCTCCTTCCCAGAAAACTGTTCGGCTTAAGGGATAAAGATGGAGGTCATCGTTTGGCTGAAACTCCCAATTGCCCGAGACGATGAAGTAATCGTCTCCAGCTCCCTTGTTAGAGTTTGGGAGGTCGGCTACGATTTTATATTCAGTGGATCTCGCCTTGAGGTAGTAGACATAGTCCGTGTCTTTTCTAAGACGACACATGGTATAACAGTACTGGAAATCGGCAAGCGTAATCCTGGCATTCTCTTGTTTGACTAAAGCTATAGAACCAGTAATAACTCGGTAAGAATTGATGGCGAGTTGCATCGGGTTCAACTTACAGAAGTGAAGGATTTGACGGAAAAAAGGGTCAAGTGGAAACCGAAGTCCACACTCAATAAAGGCAACCACAGGGAAGAGCATGGAGTTGTCTGTAGGCATGATGGAGTCATCATCCCCAGCCAACCTCAGATTGACATCGGCTGGGATTTCAAACATAAAGGCAACCACAAGGAAGAGCATGGAGTTATCTGTAGGCATGATGGAGTCATCATCCCCAGCAACCTCAGATTGACATTGGCTGGGATTTCAAACTCTTGCCTAAAAAATTCTAGCTTGGAGGGGGTGTCTACCCGATGTTTCCACATACCCATAATGTCAGGATAACTAAAGGTATTAGATTTTAGAAAGAAGATGTTTCAAAAAGGGTCATTGGGACCTCGGCAAAAAAACGAGGTTTGAGCTGGTGCAGAAATTTGTAAGGGATGTTTCAGTTTTGCCCTAAATTGTGGGTTCTACAGACAAATCCCAAATCTAAGTCTCTGGAAACAAAGTTAAAGGTACGAATCTGAAAAAGACACAAAAAAACAGAAAACAAGAACGAAGTTTCAGAATCAAGAACAGAGATGGTCTATCAAGAACATAAAGAATACAAGAAGTATAAGGCCAAGAATAGTGGCAAAAATACAGGGAAGTGGTGAAACAGTGCGTGTGTTCAAGATATGGGCAAGGGAAAAATCGTGAAAAAAACACATTCAGATATATGATTCACAAGTTAAAAGTTTGAACAAATGCAGTAATGGCAGCAAGTAATAGAAAACATCAGAGAATTAAAAACGAAAGGAACAGTAAACTCACCGAAGAGAAGAAGCCGGTGTAACGTTCGCCGAAATCAGACACTGGTTACAGAAGTAACAGAACGACAGAAGCTTCACCAAAAGGAGGAAAGAAGGCAGTTACAGAGCTTGAGGTCTGGAACAATGGTGTATTCAAGTGCTAGAGAGAGAAAAAAGCAAAGGAATCGATGTAAAAGTGAAGAAATGGAAGAAGAAGGAAACAAGTTTTGTCAAAAACTTGAAACGGCGGCAAAAAAGGATAATTAATGCGCCTGGAACAGTGAAATGCGTCAGACGGCGCATGTAAGCACGAAACGACTAATAAGCGCATCCGGAGTACGATCCAATAAGGATAAAATGTGTGAATGAAACGGTTGAAAAGTGATGTTTGACAACTCATACGCATAAAGGAGTTCATTGGAGTTCTTGTTCTTTAACAAAGACATATCGGCCAACATGATGATCTCGGCTGAGATACTGTAAACTGACGTACTAGAAGAAAGGAATGATATAGGTTCCATCACCTCAGAATGCTAATAGAACCTAGGGGGCAGTTGTGGGGATATATTTTTTGAATCCCAGCACGTGGCCAAGGTGGCGCCGATGTGTCAGTCGAGGTGCCACGTGTCCAGGATATGACGCCAAGATTATCTCGGTGAAGCCGAGGTAATCTCCGAAGATATCGGATTCCGGGATAAGAGATAAGGGACAAGAGTCCTAGAATAAAGAAGAGACTTAGCCAAGATAAAGATAAAACTCTTAGAGAGTTTATCTTTATCTCTTGAGGAGTCCAAAGTAAGTACTGAACAGGAATCCATAGAAGTCAGGCTTCTATTGGGATTAGGATTGAGGTGACTATAAAAGAGAGGCACCCCATGGGTCTAAGGTACGCAATTTATACTCTGTCTAGTGAGTTAAGCACTATTGATTATCTTCGAGAGATATACTGACTTGATCGTCGGAGTGTCCCCGGGTGGACGAACCACTGCCGGAATCTTCTCTTTCTGTTACAGGTTAATCAGGTGTCATCTATTCTGCCAGTGTTCTCCAGCTGAATACTGAGTTGGACAGTGTGATCGGAAAATCACTCACACATTTATCTATATTTTTTTAATTTTTAATATCATATATTTGTTTTAGAAGAAATATACAACGTGCACCCAAAAAGGTGCACACCATAAAAAGTTATGGTTTCTTGTGATGATATTTTGTGGTGAAATTACGAATATTAAATTTATGATGATGTTTTAAAGTTAAAAATATAATGTTATGATATTTTGTGATTTTTATTATAATACTTTGTAATTTTTGTTATGACATTTTATGATGAAAAATGATTTTTGTGATAAAAAAAGTTATAACATTTTTTGTGTAATTTTAGCATCTCCCATTTATTTAAAATCCTGTTATTGATTCCCTATATAATTAGATTCCCTTTGGAAACTTGATTATTTTAATTGATTTTTTTATTTTTTTACTATGTTATAAGATGAAAAAAAGTTATGTTTATGATGATTTGTGATTTTTTTATAGTTGAAGGAATAGCTGTGAGAGAAAAAATAATTAATTAATATATAAAATATAATATTTTATTTTATTAATTATTATTATTTTTTTTTAACCTTGATTGACTATTTCAATCAAACAAATTGTTCCCAAACAGCGCCTTAAATTTCTCATTACTACTAGGAGAATAGACTTGAAAATGCTAGAAATTGGACTACGTAAAACGACACAACCCTACTTTTTCAGACCTTAATGAATCTGTGCAGTTCTGGGTGGGACGGGACCCTACATGGAGTGCCTCTGTGCTTTGGAAGGTCTACCGAACTGACCAGTTGCCGGTCAAAGACTACACCGATAATCACTCAGTTTTATTTTAGTTTTTAAAATTTATTTTTCTAAAAATTTTACATTTCGTTTTTTTTTTTCATTAATTTTTTTAATATTTTAAATAATTTTTTAATTTTTAAACACACCTAACATAAATATACTTAAAAAATATAATATATGTGAAAAAAATCTTTTAAAAATTTACTAAATATCAAAAAAATATATAAAAAAAATATAAAAATTCAATACATTTTTTGTATTTTTGTTTATTTATTAATTTTTTAAAATATTTTTTCATAAATATTTTACTATATAAATATATCTAAGTAAGGTATATACAAAAAAGTAAATAAAAAAAACACTTGATTTTTAAAAAATATTCACTAAAAATAAAAAAATACGAAAAATAAAATACTCAAATTTTAAAAAATTGAATTTAGAAAACTGAAACAAAACACATGAATATATTTATTTATTTTTTTGAGTAGCACCAATAATGGTTGATGATGGCGCTACCCGCAGGGAAAAAAAAGTCTATGGAACCCAATAAAATAAAAATTGCTCCAAAATTTTACTGTGTGTTTGGTTTTATTTTTTTACAAATTATTTTTAAATAAATTCTTATTTATTTTTAGTGATTTTTTAATTGTTTTTACTTTTTAATGCATCTAATAAAAGATGTATAAAGTTAGTCAAAATATTAAAAAAAAAATACTAAAGATAGATGAAAATTCAAATAAAAAATTGAATGAATTTTTGTTTGGATTTTCGTTAATTTTTAGTGAATTTTTTTTCATATTTTAATTAATTTATTTTTTTTACTTATTAGATGCATCTAATCTTAATGTATCTACAAAATAAAAATTAAAAAAAAAATTGACTAAAATATGAAGAAAAAAAAATTTAATAAAGACAAACGAAAACTAATTTAAAAATAATTTCTCAGAATTGTAGGCCCATGTTAATCTCAGGTTTTTATAATCTATTAAATATTTATGAAAATTACAACAACAACAAAAAAAGCTAAAGTTTGATTTTTGTAACAAAATAAATTCTGAATTTTTTATTTTATCAATTTAAATTTTGATCTTTTGATTTGTTTTCAATATAAGTCATTTACTCTTCTTTTTTTTTCTTTTTCTTTTTTTTGTTAAGTAAAACTACCGGAAAAAATGGTATTTTTCTTATTAAACTCAACAAATATATATATATATATATAAATATTAGATATTTTATGTATATAAATTGAATTTAATGAGTACAATATCTATTTTTTTGTCAGTTTTATTAACGAAAATAGGTGGATGATTTATATTGAAAACAAATCAAAATATTAGAATTTAATAACAAAATTAAAAATTCACAATTTATTTTGTTACATGAATCAAATTCTAGAGTTTTTTTTATATATTATAATTTCTCCTATTTTTTTATTAATTTATATTTTAAAGATTTGTAGACCCACTGACCACATGCTATGTGAAAACAATTCTTAAATTTGGTTGAACCGAAAATATCAAAAAAAGAACACGTGTGAAATTGTAGGTAGTTCTTCTTTTGGCTACTTGCATTGCATGGTGAAATGCAAATGAGAATGATGCCCTGTTGTTAGTCATGGACAACTAGGGCTGCGCACAAAAATCGCGTGTCCATTAAAGATGAGTGGATTGAATTGTGTGGGTTAAATGATAGAAATTAACAAGTTAATTAGTTTAGGAAAATGCATTAGACCCCTAGTGGGGTGACTTCCACCACCCCACTGTTTTCTTATTGGCTGAAATTTTTTTTTTTGTCTGGCAATCACAATCACAGAGTCCCACGTGGAGTGGGGGTGCTGGCGTCCCAGCATGGTTGATTAGGTTAATTAAAATTTGTCAACATGTCTACAAACTGACCCAACATGATTGTTTTGGAATTTTAAAATTAAAAAACGATTTTTTTTTTTTTTTTTGAATTGTGAAAAAAACTAATTTATATGGTAATTGATGTTCTTTTTCATTTTGTATTTCTAACACGATCGACTTGCCCAAACTATTGGTTTGAATGTGTTAATATATTCAATTAACCTGATGATTTAGTGGATAAGTGAATTTGCAGAAGATTAAAAATCCTCAAATTGCCTAGGATTGGCTGGTTGATGATTTTTTCTAAAATCAACTCAAACCTGCACACACCTTAGGCACAAGTATTGTTGTAAAATGAATCAAGCAATTCGAGTTTAATTTGTTAAAAACTCAAAATAGGTTTATTATGTATAAATATGAAGGTAAAACATATTTTAGAACTTATTTTTCAAGAAAAATTTGAACAATTTACTGTTTAAAACCAAGTTACTCTTGTGATCAACTTGATTAAAACTCATGTGAGCTTGACTCAAAAAATAAGCAAATTAAATTTAAACGAATACGACATACTACTCTGCTCAACTCAAATTAATTGCCAAAACCCTTGTCGCAGTTTGGCATTACGCTGCACCTTAGAGCATCTCCAACCATTGTTGCTATAATGCCAATGCCATTGCTATTGCTATAATTTGACAATGAATACTGTTATTTTGCCAAATTATAATAATGGTGCTCCAATGGTCCTTTGCTATTTTGGCAAATCTTAACCAACTTTTCCTCCAAGTTTGTAGGTGTTATTTGGATATTGATTTTTTTTGTGATTTTATTTTTGTTTAGTTTTTGTCTTTTGTGACTTTTTTTAACTATTTGTAAAAAAAAAAATTATATATTTATATTATTCCCGACTAGAAAAATATAAAAAATTAAAAAAAATTAAAAAATTGGAAAAATAAATAAATATATTTTATCTTTTTATTGCCTTCATTTGAAAAAATATATTATTTTTTCATTATACTTTATTGAAAAAATTAAATTATACTAAACTATTTTGCTACATTAGACATTGCAAAAATAATATTACATTCTTTTGTAGAAAATACTCAAAAATAAAAAAATATATATGAAATTTCATTACAAAATAAAAATGACATTACAAATAAAAACTAACAATTACATTAAAAAATAAATGACATTGCAAAATTTAAAAATACATTATCCCGTAATTATTTATCAGGAGACAGGGGAAAATAGTAATTTGGGCTGCTGACATTTGAGGACCAGTTGGCAAAAATCTCATTTTTTCGCATTGTGCAATACACTTTCATCTGAGGGTCCAAATAAGAAATGTCCGTACTCATTATCATATGTTCTTCCTTTTTCATCTCATGTTCTTGTCTTTTGATCTCAAAGTCATGTGTTTTTCATCTCAAGTTCTTTCATTTCTTGCGATGCTTGAATCATTTTTTCTTCTCTTTCATCTTTTTTCTTTTCCTTCTCAACAAGGTATTGGTTAAATGTCTCCAATTGTATGCTTATTTTTTGAACTTCAATTTCAACGACTTGATTTCTCCAAAATAATTCTTTTGAAGCTTTCCTACCCATAGGCCTTTTACTTCTGCAGAAACACTGCCCTTACCAACAGTTGGATTGTTACCAACACTTGGACTGGTCTAATCTCCAAGAGAAATGCAGTTATCCATAGGAGAATCAGGGACTACATTAGGGGAAAACGATGTATGTATCCTTGACTTCACTGTGTTTGTAGGAGCTATATCTTGCCACCTGATATTATTTTGTAAGATTGGCCAACAATATTCAAAAGTAAAATGTTTGTTTTCATCTTGATGGTATAACAGTTTTGCTTCAAGCATCTGTATCAATAAATTATAAAATTAATTAATTAGTTCATTTTTAAATAAGACAAAATAAATAAACTAACATAAATAAATGAATATGAAATCTTACTAAGTCAACTTGAGACATTCTACTTGAGTGTAGATTTTCGACTTGTGCCAAACACCCACGAAATTTGTTGCAACATTTCATGATTACACCCCATCGAGATGAGATAGACACGTGTGTTCTTGAGTGATCATTCTGTTGCGAGCAATAATTTTCAAAAATTCTTCCCCAAAAATGAGCATGAGATTGCGAATTCCCAACAATTGGG
>NW_021025061.1:21121-35682 GCF_004153795.1 Camellia sinensis | reverse complement strand
ATTTCATTCAAAGAAAACCACATACCTTAATGATCTATGTTGGAAATTAAAGAAAACTAGAAGTTGAATCGAAAAGAAATTGAATAAATTGAGAAGTTAAATAAAAAATAAAATCAAGGTAGCATAAAATTAAAAATGGAAGGACATTCAAGAAAACCACTATACCGTTAATGATCTATTTGGAAAATAAATAAAAAAAGAACTGAATAGAAAAAACATGAATAAAAATGGAAGTTGAATAAAATAAAAAATGGAAGTTGCATAAAATTTAAAATGGAAGTTATAATCAATAAACCACTATTCCTTAACGATCTATTAGGAATTAAATAAAAAAAGAAGCTAATAGAAAAGGAAATTAAATAAAAATGGAAGTAGAATAAAAAAAAAATGGAAGTTGCAAAAAAATTTAAAAATGGATGGTCATTAAAGAAACAAGTTACCTTAACGATCTATTTGGAAATTAAATAAAAAGGAAGTTGAATAGAAAAGGAAATTAAACAAGATAATGGAACTTGAATAAAAATAAAAATGGAAGTTGCATAAAATTGAAAATGGAAGTTCATTGAAGAAACCACTATACCTTAACGATCTATTTGGAAATTAAATAAAAAAGCAGGTTGAATAGAAAAGAAATTGAATAACAATGAAATTGAATAAAATAATAAAAAATTGAAGTTGCATTAAAATTCAAAATGGATGTTCTTTCAAGAAACCACTATATCTTAACGATTCTATTTTGAAATTAAATACAAAAGGAAGTTGAATAGAAAATGAAAGTGAATAAAATGGAAGTTGAGTAAAAATAAAAGGGAGTTCATTCAAGAATCCACTATACCTTAACGATTATTTGGATATTAAATAAAAAAGTAGTTGAATAGAAACGGAAATGAATAAAATGGGAAGTTATTCAAGAAAAACAGTATACCTTAATGAATATTTTTAAATGAAATAAAAAAAGGAAGTTGAATAGAAAAGGAAATTAAATAAAAAATAAGTTGAATAAAATAAAAATGAAGTTGCATAATGTTAACGCCCCCAAAATAGAACATTAAACCCATCAATATAGACATACACTGATATATAAAAGCTCCACATTCCTTCTATTCATCAGAGTTCATTACAAAAAGTATTACATATTAACAACAAAAGCAAAATGCCTAAGGGCTCACAGCTTTCCAAGTTAACACTTGGTTTACAAACAAAAGAGTGCTAACTCATTTACATATTAACCCTTGCCTGAATATACATGTAATATCTCAAAAGAAAGTAAACAACAAAAGTCTGCCCGCCTCTTAGCCTCGCCAAGCTACGTCCTTGGAGGGTGGCATGCTACCTGTACCTGAAAATATATTCCCATATAGGGTGAGCCACAGCCCAGTAGAAATACACTAAACCAATATGAACAATGACTAAAAGATTAGCAGTTGATAGATGGCCAACACTGATACTTTCCCTTATAACACTTACAGTTTCATGACATACAAGTCCCTGTTCCAATTCATTTTCAATTTTCAATTTTATAACCCTGGCTCAGAACCTGGCCACACAACTCATATGAGAAGTAACTCATTAAACACTTTTCCCATTTCATAATAGATAAGCATTACTAGCTATATCACACACCAACAAGATAAGCATAACAAGCTATGATCATCACTTCCATAGATAGCATAGTATGAGCACTATCACACTTCCAATGACAAGCATATGAGCTCTGTCATCACATTACTAGATAAGCATATGAGCTCTATCTATGGAGTCCATCCCCTATCTCCTCCCAAAACATCCGGTTTAGAGGTCCATCCCCTATCTTCCCCTAAACCGTGGAGTACATCCCCTATCTCCTCCAACACAACACAATGCATATAAACAACAATTATACACATCATCACACAACATAGAAATTTAATGTATTCGAGCAATCGTCAAACTCAATGACATATTCCAGTGATTAGTTTCAGTCTTTCCTAATCATCATGCATTGTCTACAACAATCAAGACTATCCTCCACCGATAGCCCAAAGCAGTTATTTCTATACAGAAAATAAATGCAACAATGGATATATAATCAACATTCCAACTAGGTGAGTGATAAATAATCCAACTACAACCTTTAATCCCACAACTTTCCAAATCAATTCCTCATTTCTCATAATTAATTATGCAAATTAATTAACCAATGTAATTAGGGCATTTTCCATAATTAACATTACAACCCTTAGGTTCCATTTTCATTAATGTTTTAACATTAATTTCACTTTTCCCATGCCAAACATGCGTCTAGGTTTTATATAGCTAAAACCCCAACCTTTGTAAATTTACACAAAAGTCCCAAATTTTCACAAAATTACTAAACCAACCCCAACATCTCAAAATACTAAAATTTAAAAACCCCAACATCTCAAAACACTAAAATTTAAAGAAAAAATCCATAGTAAGGAGTAGGTTATCCCTACCTCAAAGTTCGAGCTCCAACCAAGAAGACGAAGAAAACGGAAGTGCTCCAAATCACAAATTTTTTCGGATCAAAAGTTAGCCCTCGACGATCAACAACTTTTTTGTAAAGGCCAAAGGTGAGCAAATCACTCCTACTAGATCAATACCTAGAGAGAAGGTAGAGCTCTAGAGTGAGAAGCTCAACAATGGAGGTTTTTGGGAAAGTAAGAGAGAGAAGAGAAGAGAAAAAGTGATTTCAAAAGCCAAAACACGGAGCTTTAACCCAGTCGCCCCGCTCGAGCGTCCAACTCCCCGCTCGAGCGTCACTCACAGACTCCCGCTCGAGCGTCCAAACCGCCACTCGAGCGCTAAATACACACTCCCAGCACTTTTGCAAAACCAGACTCCCGCTCGAGCGTCCAAACTCCCCGCTCGAGCGTACCACACAAACTCCCGCTCGAGCGTCCAAACTCCCGCTCGAGCGGACAACCCTGCAGAGAGAATACTGGAAGGTTGATTTTCCCGCTCGAGCGCCAAAAGCTCCGCTCGAGCGGACAGGCCAAAAACTGGGCAACTACACTTGGTTCCTAAGCTCAACCAACCTATTTCACACCTGCCCAACACAACCCAAGACTCAAGTGCAAAGAGTAAAGGATGCAAACAAGATGTGCACAACAACCAAAGAAAGGGGAAACCGGGATCGCTATACATAAAATTAACAATGGAAGTTCATTCAAGAAACCACTATACCGTAACGATCTACTTGGAACTTAACAAAAAAGGAAGTTGGATAAAAAAGGAAATTTAATAAAAAGGGAAGTTGAATAAAAATGAAAATGGAAGTTGCATAAAATTAAAAATGGAAGTTCATTAAATAAACTACTATACATTAACGATCTATTTGGAAATTAAATAAAAAACGAAGTGGAATAGAAAAGGAAATTGAATGAAAGTGCAAGTTGCAGAAAATTAACAACGGAAGTTCATTGAAGAAACCACTAAACCTTAATGATCTATTTGGAAATTAAATAATAAAAAAAAAAGTTCAATAGAAAAGGCAATTGAATAAATATTAAAGTTGAATAAAAACAAAAAAGGAAGTTGCATAAAATTAAAAATGGAAGTTCATTCAAGAAATCACATAAAAAAAAAGTTCAATAGAAAAGGAAATTGAATAAATATTAAAGTTGAATAAAAACAAAAAAGGAAGTTGCATAAAATTAAAAATGGAAGTTCATTCAAGAAATCACTATACCTTAACGATCTATTTGGAAATTAAATAAAAAAGGAAGTTGAACAGAAAAAAAAATTAAATAAAAATGGATGTTGCAAAAAATTCAAAACGGAAGTTCATTCAAAAAACCACTATACCCTAACGATCTATTTGAAAGTTAAATAAAAAAGGAAGTTGAATAGAAAAGAAAATTAAATAAAAATTGAAGTTTATTAAAAATAAAAATGAAAGTTCCATAAAATTAACAATGAAAGTTTATTCAAGAAACCATTATACCTTAACAATCTGTTTGGAAATTAAATAAGAAAGGACGTTGAATAGAAAAGGAATTTGAATAAAAATGAAGTTGAATAAAAATAAAAATAGAAATTTGTTCAAGAAACTACTATACCTTAACGGTCTATTTTGAAATTAAATTAAAAATGAAGTTGAATAGAAAAGGAAATTGAATAAAAATGGAATTTGAATGAAAATAAAAATGGTAATTGCATAAAATTTAAAATGGAAGTTCCTTCAAGAAAGCACTTTACCTTAACGATCTATTTGAAAATAAAATAAAAAAGAAAATTGAATAGAAAAGAAATTGAATAAAAATGGAAGTTGAATAAAAATATAAATGGAAGTTGCATAAAATAAAAAAATCGAAGTTCATTGAAGAAAACACTATACCTTAACGATCTATTTGGAAATTAAATAAAAAAGGAAATTGAATAAAAATGGACGTTGAATAAAAATAAAAAAGGAAGTTGCAGAAAAGTAAAAATTGAAGTTCATTAAAGAAACCAATATATCTTAACGATATATTTGAAAATTAAATAAAAAAAAAGAAGTCGAATAGAAAAGAAAATTGAATAAAAATGGAAGTTGAATAAAAATAAAAATAGAAGTTGCATAAAATTAAAAATAGCAGTTCATTTAGGAAACCACTATACCTTAAAGATCTATATGGAAATTAAATAAAAAATGAAATTGAACAGAAAAGGAAATTGAATAAAAAAGCAAGTAGAATAAAAATAAAAATGGAAGTTACATGAAATTTAAAATGGCAATTCATTCATGAAGCCACTATTCCTTAACGATCTATTTTGAAATTAAATAAAAAAGGAAGCTCAATAGAAAAGAAATTCAATAAAAATGGAAGTTGCAAAAAATTAATAATGGAAGTTCATTCAAAAAACCACTATGCCTTAACGATTTATTTGGAAATTAAGTAAAAAAAGAAGTTGAAAGGAAAAGGAAATTGAAAAAAATGGGAGTTGAATAAAAATAAAAATGAAAGTTGCACAAAGTTAAAAATGACAATTCATTCAAGAAACCACTACACCTTAACGATCTATTTGGAAATTAAATAGAAAATGAAGTTGAATAAAAAAGGAAATTGAATAAAAATGGAAGTTAATTTAAGAAAACACTATACCTTAATGAATTATTTGAAAATTAAATAAAAAAAGGAAGTTGTATAGAAAATGAAATTGAATAAAAATAGAAGTTGAATAAAAATAAAAATGGAAGTTACATAAAATTAACAATAGAAGTTCATTCGAGAAACCACTATACCTTAATGATCTATTTGCAAACTAAATAAAAAAGGAAGTTGGATAAAAAACGAAATTGAATAAAAATATAAGTTCATTCAAGAAACCACTATATCTTAACGATCTAATAGGAAATTAAATAAAAAATGAAATTGAATAGAAAAGGAAATTGAGTAAAATTGGAAGTTGAGTAAAAATAAAAAGGGAAGTTGCATAAAATTAAAAATGGAAGTTCATTCAAGAAACCACTATACCTTAACAATCTATTTGGAAATTAAATAAAAAAAACAAGTTAAATAGAAAAGGAAATTGAATAAAAATGGAAGTTGAACAAAAATAAAAATGGAACTATATTCAAGAAACCACTATACTTTAACGATGTGTTTGGAAATTAAATAAAAAACAAACTTGGATAGAAAAGTAAATTGCATAAAAATGAAAGTTGAATAAAAATAAAAATGGAAGTTGCATAAAATTAAAAATGGAAGTTCATTCAAGAAACCACTATACCTTAATGATCTAACTGGAGGTTCACAATGTGTTTCACGTGTCAATGCTTAGGAAATACGAGCCCGGTCCTTCTCATGTGTTAGATTGGGTTGATTTGGAGGTAGATGAGGATGCCTCTTATGAGGAGCAACCTGTTCAAATTCTAGATACCCGGGAGCAAGTGTTGCGGGGTAAGACCATACCGTTAGTCACGGTGTTGTAGAGGCACCATGGAGTTGAAGAAGCGACTTGGGAGAGGGAGGCGGAAGTCCGCTGCAAATACCCGGATTTGTTTGAAAATGTTTAGTTGCTCACTCTAATTTGTAATGTTTCCTTGTAATGAAATGAGAGGGGTTTGATTGTTAATTGTAGGTTATTATATATGTTGTTGATCTAACCTTGATATTGTGAAAGAAAGACATTTTGCCATGGATGTTGCATCCCGGATGTTTAATATGAGAAATTATTATGTTGGAAAATGAGGATAAAAAGCATAATACCATATGGTGGACATTGCATTTCATTCTAACTTGAGCAAATGCATTTTGATGAGAAAATGATGAGGAAAATGCCAAATGTTAGTTGATCAGGAATGTTGTAATTTGTTTATGTTATTCAATTGACTATTGTTGATAGAACACTCTTGTTTAGTGGGTTTATTCAAATTTCGGGGACGAAATTTCTTATGGTGGGGAGGTTGTGACAACCGGCCTTCTTTTTTCTCTTTATTGTTTCTTTCCTTTGCTTTGTTCTCTTTTTATTCTTGTTGAATTGAAGTGTCCGAAAATGGTTTGCAAATTCTTTTTCTTTCGGTGTTGAATTTTTTTTTGTCCCGGAGGGTGCACGGGCGAGTTTGTGGTGCCGGGGTTGAAGTTGAAACTTTGGGCTGCTGGGCCAAGACCGCACGTGCGGGGCCCTAGGCTGCACGTGTGGAATTGTATCGCACGAGCTGTGAGAGGGGCCGCACGAGTGGCCAAGCTTGACACCCAGAAATTGACTACTATCTAAGAGCGCACGAACGGAGAAAATGGCCGCACGAGCGGCCAACTGGGCAGTCCGAAACTCTATTTTTTTGTATCATTTTGATCCAAATATATCTCTCATTATACTTATCTTCCTCTCACTCTAAAACATATATTTCTCCTCCTTCTCTCTAGAAAACCTCTGAAACATCTACACCTCTTTGATTTTGCCCATTTTGGGTCAAGAATATCATCATCTCCTTCATGATCTTGAAGAATCTAAGCTGGGGTTTCATTTGGAGAAAGCAAATCCAAGGCTCTCTCTCATCTTCAAACTCTAGGGTTTCATCTTGCTCCTTCTCAAGCCCTTGAGGTAGGGTTTCCTTTGACTTATATATGTATTTATGCAAGTTTCTTGTTGATTTTGTGAAACCCTCTATGTATTTTGAAAATGGAGCCTAGGGCTCAAGAAATTGTGGATTTTTGCTTAAAGAAAAACTCATCTCATCTTCTTTTAAAGAATATTTGAGAAGTGTGGAACCTTGTAGATTGAGATTCATATGTATGGAGAGAGTTCATAAAGAAGATGAAAAATGTTTATATTTTGTGAAAACCTAGAAATTGGGGCTTTTTGTGAAAACATGGAAATCCATGGAGTAAAATATCCTTTCTTGTGTTTAAATGGGTGTGTGTGAGTATGGAGTTTATATTTTGGTAAGAAAAATGATAATTTCCTTGATATATGAGAATGAGGAATTTACTTTTAAGATTGTTGCTAGTGGCATGGAAAAGTAATTTATTGTGAGAAGATAGTTATTGAACACCATTGACTTTGAGAATTGAAAACTTGGAGGTTGATATTGAAAGTCTCACATAATCATGGAATGACTACAATGTTATGAAATATGTATAATAATGAGCTAATGCTACGTGTTAATTGACACCGGTGGAACATGTGATTAATTGTGTAATGGTATTGGAGAAAGGTAAAAGAAGAAAGGCTATGGAATGTCGTTGTTGCATCATATCTTCATGTAAATTTTGTCATTTCTATACATCATGGCATGAGTTTTGGAAAACATCTACATTGAGAAAGGTTATATTGTAATAAGAATTATGAGAATGTTAAAGGGGTAAATACGTGGTAAGTCCGGATAGGGGGTGTAGTCATATTTGATAAGATGGCCTGAGTGTCCTTGGTGAAAGACCAGAAAACCGCGCGGATAGGTGTCGAGCCTTCCGATTAGCACCGGTAAAAATGACAGTTTGGTAGTGCTTGTTGAGCCTACTTACAGACACCAGCCTAGGGATTACCAGTGATGCATTTACCGTCCCCTTTTGATTTAGAATTGGAAGTGTGGGAAATTAATGAGGTTGTATAAATGTTGACTGAAAGCATGGTGGTTTTCAAGAAAAGCATAGTATGAGTTTTCCTTCAAATGGCATGGCATAACATATGCATTTACATAAAATATTGTGAATCTTGCATAAATGTACATACTTTGTTAAGGTTTCTCTACAGGGCTCTATGCTCACCCCTATGGGTTTTGGTATAGGTAAAGATGTGGTGATCTCGCCGAATTAAGGGCGTGGAAGTATTTTGTGAAGAGTAGTGCACTCTTATTTTGTTGTGATTAACTGTAAAGCCAAGGGCTATTTTGGTTTGGGTCCGAGAGACCACTTTTGTGTAACCAGGCTTAAGCCTTGGAAGATGTAAGCCCTTAAGGGCGTTGTATTATTTTGAGAATGAATGCTTTACATGCTATAGATTCATATGTTTTGTATCGATGAATGTATACCCGTATGTAAAACCGTTGTAAGCACTATTTATTTATTATGTAAAGACGGGCAGATTATTGTTATGGTTGAGTGAATGTTGAATACTTGTGGGTAGTTCATGTCGAATTATTTCGAGGCGTCACAATGCATAAACTTAACAGTAGAAGTTCATTCAATGAACCACTATACCTTAATGATCTATTTGGAAATTAAATAAAAAAGGAAGTTGAATAGAAAAGAAAATTGAATAAAAGTGGAAGTTGAATAAAAATAAAAATGAAAGTTTACTCAAGAAACCACTATACCTTACCAATCAATTTGGAAATTACAAAAAAAAAAAAGGAAGTTGAATAGAAAAGGAAATTGAATAAAAATAAAAATGAAAGTTGCATAACAATATAAGTTCATTCAAGAAACCACTACAACTTAACGATCTATTTGGAAATTAAATAAAAAAGGAAGTTGAATAGAAAAGGAAATTGAATAAAAATAAAAATGGAAGTTCCATAAAATCAAAAATGGAAGTTCATTCAAGAAGCCACAATACCTTAACGATCTATTTGGAAATTAAATAAAAAAGTAAGTTCAATAGAAAAGGAAATTGACTAACAATGAAAGTTGAATAAAAATAAAAATGGAAGTTGCATAAAATTCAAAATGGATGTTCATTCAAGAAACCACTATATCTTAACGATCTATTTGGAAATTAAATAAAAAAGGAAGTTGAATAGAAAATGGAAGTGAATAAAAATAAAAGGGGAAGTTCATTTAAGAAACCACTATACCTGAACGATCTATTTGGAAATTAAATAAAAAAGGAAGTTGAATAGAAATGCAAATTGAAAAAAAATAAAAATGGAAATTGAATAAATTAAAATGGAAGTTCATTTAAGAAACCACTATACCTTAACGATCTATTTGGAAATTAAATAAAAAAGGAAGTTGAATTGAAAAGGAAATTGAATAAAAATGGAAGTTGAATAAAAATAAAAATGGAACTTGCATAAAATTACAATGGAAGTTCAATCAAGAAACCACTATATCTTAACGATCTAATTGGAAATTAAATAAAAAATGAAGTTGAATAGAAAAGGAAATTGAATAAAAATGGAAGTTGAATAAAAATAAAAAGGGAAGTTGCATAAAATTAAAAATGGAAGTTCATTCAAGAAACCACTATACCTTAATGATCTATTTGGAAATTAAATAAAAAAAGAAGTTGAATAGAAAAGAAAATTGAATAAAAATGAAAGTTGAATAAAAATAAAAATAAAAGTTGCCTAAAATTAAGGAAGTTGAATAGAAAAGAAAATTGAATAAAAATGGAAGTTGAATAAAAATAAAAATAAAAGTTGCATGAAGTTCCATTTTTAATTTTATGCAACTTCCATTCTTGTTCAATTTTCTTTTCTTTTCAACTTCATTTTTATTTTAATTTCGAAATAGATCGTTAAGGTATAGTGGTTTCTGAATGAACTTCCATTTTTAATTTTATGCAACTTTTATTTTTATTTTTATTTCAATTCTTCTTTTCTAACTTTCAGCTTTCCGATTTTATTTAATTTCCAAACATATCGTAAAGGTGTAGTGGTTTATTGAATAAACTTCCATTTTTAATTTTGTGCAACTTCCCTTTTTATTTTTGTCAACTTCATTTTTTATCAATTTTCTTTTCTATTCAACTTCTTTTTTTATTTAATTTCCAATAGATCGTTAAGGTATAGTGGTTTCTTGAATGAACTTCCATTTTTAATTTTATGCAACTTCCATTTAATTTTTATTCAACTTCCATTTTTATTCAATTTCTTTTCTATTCAACTTCATTTTTTATTTAATTTCCAAATAAATCTTAAGTATAGTGGTTTTCTGAATGAACTTCCTTTTTAATTTTATGCAACTTCCATTTTAATTTTTATTCAACTTCCATTTTTATTCAATTTCCTTTCTATTCACTTCCTTTTTTATTTAATTTCCAAATAGATCGTTAAGGTATAGTGGTTTCTTGAATGAACTTCCATTTTAATTTATCAACTTCCTTTTTTATTTTTATTCAATTTGCATTTCTATTCAACTTCCTTTTTTTATTTAATTTCCAAATAGATCGTTCAAGTATAGTGGTTTCTTAAATGAACTTCCCTTTTAATTTTATTCACTTCCATTTTCTATTCAACTTCCTTTTTTATTTAATTTCCAAATAGATCGTTAAGATATAGTGGTTTCTTGAATGAACATCCATTTTGAATTTTATGCAACTTCCATTTTTATTTTTATTCAACTTCATTGTTAGTCAATTTCTCTTTCTATTCAACTCTTTTTTATTAATTTCCAAATAGATCGTTAAGATATTGGTGTTTCTTGAATGAACTTCCATTTTTGATTTTATGCAACTTCCATTTTATTTTTATTCAACTTCCATTTTTATTCAATTTCCTTTTCTATTCAACTTCTTTTTTATTTAATTTCCAAATAGATCGTTAAGTTATAGTGGTTTCTTGAATGAACTTATATTGTTATGCAACTTTCATTTTTATTTTTATTCAACTTCATTTTTATTCAATTTCCTTTTCTATTCAACTTCCTTTTTTTTTTAATTTCCAAATTGATCTGGTAAGGTATAGTGGTTTCTTGAAGTAAACTTTCATTTTTATTTTTATTCAACTTCCATTTTTATTCAATTTTCTTTCTATTCAACTTCCTTTTTTATTTTAATTTCCAAATAGATCATTAAGGTATAGTGGTTCATTGAATGAACTTCCACTGTTAAGTTTATGCATTGTGAGCCTCGAATAATTACATAACTACCCACAATTTCAACATTCACTAATCAAACTCATAATATTTCATTCGATTTTAAATTTGTACATTTAACTAACATGTACTTAATTCATTATTTTTTTTTTTCTTACATAAGTTTACAATCTTATTTTTATACATATTCATATATTTCGTACGCTGTTATAGATTCATAGCGATTGATGAATCTATACCATTACATTATAACTCTTTATATTCAACATATTTATTTATTATATGACCTTATTGAGTCTAGCGATATCACTATTTAGTTAATGTTTATATAGACGTTAAGATATGTGGTCTTGAACCTATTTATGTCAATTGATTTAATGTCAATTCCATTTTATATCATTTTACAGTTCAAATCCTAAACAAAATAAATGAACTATTTTATCAAATGCTCATTACGCTTGAAAAACTTGGATATAGGACCATTTATCATTTTATTCAATTTCCAAAACAATCTATATACTATCTATTGACTTTCTCTTTGGGGGTAGACCTTAAAATTAAAATGATAATGAATCAGACGATTTATTATTCAATTACATCAACTCATAATTTAAATAAATGTTAAGAAATATTAATCATAGTGTTCGATTGAATGTAATCCATAATTAAGTTTACACTTCTCAAGACCGTACACAATTTATTAACGACAAACCAATTAATCACATTCAATGATTGGACTTACTATTCACATATATAAGAAAAAAAATAACACATTGAATAAAAAAAAAAGCTCAGTGCACATTTCATGTCAACATTCAATGAACTTAAAAAAAATTATGGGTAACCATTGGCACACTCATATAAACTCAAAATGAAAGTTGCAAATTCAACAAATCATATAAGAGGTTTTATCAAAACCGAATGCAAAACCTACGTAATAATATTAACGTCTATTTTGCGAATTATAGAATCCTAAAAAACATGTAGTGCATTTGTTTTAGAAAAACTCAGACAAGTATAGCAACATTAATAACTTCCAATTTAAATCTAAAAAAATGGTAATTGAATTAAATGTGTCTCAAGTAGCAAAAGCTACCAATGTTTTTACCGGTGCTAATCGGAAGGCTCGACACCTATCCGCGCGGTTTTCTGGTCTTTCACCAAGGACACTCAGGCCATCTTATCAAATATGACTACACCCCCTATCCGGACTTACCACGTATTTACCCCTTTAACATTCTCATAATTCTTATTACAATATAACCTTTCTCAATGTAGATGTTTTCCAAAACTCATGCCATGATGTATAGAAATGACAAATTTACATGAAGAATATGATGCAACAACGACATTCCATAGCCTTTCTTCTTTTACCTTCTCCAATACCATTACACAATTAATCACATGTTCCACCGGTGTCAATTAACACGTAGCATTAGCTCATTATTATACATATTTCATAACATTCTAGTCATTCCATGATTATGTGAGACTTTCAATATCAACCTCCAAGTTTTCAATTCTCAAAGTCAATGGTGTTCAATAACTATCTTCTCACAATAAATTACTTTTCCATGCCACTAGCAACAATCTTAAAAGTAAATTCCTCATTCTCATATATCAAGGAAATTATCATTTTTCTACCAAAATATAAACTCCATACTCACACACACCCATTTAAACACAAGAAAGGATATTTTACTCCATGGATTTCCATGTTTTCACAAAAAGCCCCAATTTCTAGGTTTTCACAAAATATAAACATTTTTCATCTTCTTTATGAACTCTCTCCATACATATGAATCTCAATCTACAAGGTTCCACACTTCTCAAATATTCTTTAAAAGAAGATGAGATGAGTTTTTCTTTAAGCAAAAATCCAACAATTTCTTGAGCCCTAGGCTCCATTTTCAAAATACATAGAGGTTTCACAAATCAACAAGAAACTTGCATAAATACATATATAAGTCAAAGGAAACCCTACCTCAAGGGCTTGAGAAGGAGCAAGATGAAACCCTAGAGTTTGAAGATGAGAGAGAGCCTTGGATTTGCTTTCACCAAATGAAACCCCAGCTTAGATTCTTCAAGATCATGAAGGAGATGATGATATTCTTGACCCAAAATGGGCAAAATCAAAGAGGTGTAGATGTTTGAGAGGTTTTTCTAGAGAGAAGGAGGAGAAATATATGTTTTAGAGTGAGAGGAAGATAAGTATAATGAGAGATATATTTGGATCAAAATGATACAAAAAATAGAGTTTCGGACTGCCCAGTTGGCCGCTCGTGCGGCCATTTTCTCCATTCGTGCCTCTTAAATAGTAGTCAATTTCTGGGTGTCAAGCTTGGCCACTGTGCGGCCCCCTCACAGCTCGTGCGATACAATTCCACACGTGCGGCCTAGGGCCCCGCACGTGCGGTCCTGGCCAGCAGCCCAAGTTTCAACTTCAACCCCGGCACCACAAACTCGCCGTGCACCCTCCGGGACAAAAAAAAATTCAACACCGAAAGAAAAAGAATTTGGAAACCATTTTCGGACACTTAATTCAACAAGAATAAAAAGAGAACGAAGCAAAGGAAAGAAACAATAAAGAGAAAAAAGAAGGCCGGTTGTCACAACCTCCCCACCATAAGAATTTCGTCCCCGAAATTTGAATAAACCCACTAAACAAGAGTGTTCTATCACAATAGTCAATTCAATAACATAAACAAATTACAACATTCCTGATCAACTAACATTTGGCATTTTCCTCATCATTTTCTCATCAAAATGCATGTGCTCAAGTTAGAATGAAATGAAACTCCACCATATGGTATTATGCTTTTTATCCTCATTTTCCAACATAATAATTTCTCATATTAAACATCCGGGATGCAACATTCATGGCAAAATGTCTTTTTTCACAATATCAAGGTTAGATCACACAACATATATAATAACCTACAATTAACAATCTAACCCCTCTCCTTTCATTACAAGGAAACATTACAAATTAGAGTAAGCAACTAAACATTTTCAAACAAATCCGGGTATTTGCAGCGGACTTCCGCCTCCTCTCCCAAGTCACTTCTTCAACTCCATGGTGCCTCTACAACACCTTGACTAAGGTATGGTCTTACCCCGCAACACTTGCTCCCGGGTATCTAGAATTTGAACAGGTTGCTCCTCATAAGAGGCGTCCTCATCTACCTCCAAATCAACCCAATCTAACACATGAGAAGGATCGGGCTCGTATTTCCTAAGCATTGACACGTGAAACACATTGTGAACCCCAGTTAGATCATTAAGGTATAGTGTTTCTTGAATGAACTTTCTTTTTAATTTTATGCAACTTCCATTTTTATTCTATTTAATTTCCTTTTTTATTTAACTTCCAATAAG
>NW_021025061.1:0-21096 GCF_004153795.1 Camellia sinensis | reverse complement strand
TTAACATTATAATCTTTCCAAGAAAGGCGTATCCTTTTATACTTAGTGTTGCGAAAGTTTAGAGTCCTCCAGCACGAGGGACTTTTTCACTGGTACTGCGAAAGTTTAGAGTCCTCCAGTACAAGGGACTTTTGCACTTGTACTGCGAAAGTTTAGAGTCCTCCAGTACAAGGGACTTTTCAAGAATGACATCGAAACAAGGCTTATACTTGATACATCAAAACAGGGCTATTCATTCATGCTTAGCAAATACTTTCGTCAAAACAAAGCAAAGCAAGATTTTATCAAAACAGTATAACATAGCTTTATTAGAAATACCACTCACCTAGTTCTTCAGGTGTAGGCTCAAAGCAAGGATCAAGGTCCTACAAACACATGGTAATCACATTCTCAAAACAAGCTTATATGCATGCGAATGACCTCGGCATTCTCACCAGGTCCAAGTCAATAACAAAGCAAAAACATGCTGGGAGTTTAAACACTGCCCCCGTCTCATGGGAAACTCACTGGGTACCAACCAGGTCTTTGCCGAGGTCCCACACATCCTTGCTGAGGTGTGGTCCCGCTAGCCTAACCAAAAGCAAAGTCGGGAAAACCTGGTTTCCCTTTAAAGAACATGACGAACATGATGAACATGATCATGAGGAATATGAATGCAAGTTCAAAACTTGTTACAAAGATCTGAGGTTTCATGTCAAGAGTTCAAAACATGGACCTGGGTACCCATACAAGAAAGTGATGCAAGAACAAACACAAAAGCATGATTCTTATTCCAAACTTTCAGATCAAAACGAGATTTTCTGCAAGAACACATGAAAACCATTTCTCTTTCCAAAACCAACTTCAAATCGATGCATGATATACAAAACAGATTCGATCATGCAATGTAGCTAGATGTTCAGCAACAATAACCAAAGTAGATCAAGATTCTAACCTCAAAACTCGAATCCAACGGATCCAACCACGAAGATCAAGCTTGGAAGACTTACTCTCACTCAAGAACTTCTCTTCCTTTCCTCTAGAGCTTTTCTCTCTAAAGGCAAAGATTTGAGACAAAATGATTTGTTTCTAGGTCTGCCGGCTGTCTAACAATCAGCTCGGACACGTGGCGCTACCGGGTTGGCTCAACTCAAAAAGGTGATTGATAGATAAGACAAGTCTCTGACAAAGCTATGCAGCAAGCTGGGTAAGACACATCGGCAAGTAATGACATCGGCTCAAATCAAGGGTCCGGCAACAGGATAACAAAGACATCGGCTAGGGAGGACGACACTTGACTAAGCTGTGCCACACCTTGGCCGGGTGTGCCACATCTCGGCCTAGGCCATACTGCCTGCGGACAAGGTTTACTAAGTGCAAAACATCTCGGCAATAATGCCGAGGTGAAGATAGGGGTGGCCAAGGTCTCAAAACAGTTCTAGGTACAAAGTTCAAAGGCGAACATGCTCAAGGTGACCTCGGCCACACACAACACGAGCAAGGAACAAAACCACGCAAGCAATACTTAAACAAAACAAGGCAAGCAACACCTTCCAATTAACATAACAAGGCAAGATCATGCATGAATGTATGCAAGTGTGACAAGAGTAAGGTGAGGGTTGTTACAATTAAGGTATAGTGGTTTCTTGAATGAAATTCCATTTTTAATTTTTTGCAACTTTCATTTTTTTTTATTCAAATTCTATTTTTTTCAGTTTTCTTTTCTATTTATCTTCCTTTTTTATTTAATTTCAAAATAGATCGTCAAGCTATATGCTTTTTGAATGAACTGACATTTTTAATTTTATGCAACTTCCATTTTTATTAATTTCTTTTTCTATTCAACTTCCTTTTATATTTAATTTCCAAATAGATCGCTAAGGTATAGTTGTTTCTTGAAAGGATTCCATTGTTAATTTTGTGCAACTTCCATTTTTTTTTCATTCAACTTCTATTTTTATGCAATTTCCTCTGCTATTCAACATCCTTTTTTATTTAACTTCCAAATAGATCGTTAAGTATATTGGTTCTTGCATGAACTTCCATTGTTAATTTTATGCAACTTCCATTTTTATTCAATTTCCTTTTCTATTAATTTTCATTTTTTATTTAATTTCCAAATAGATCGTTAAGGTATAGGGGTTTCTTGAATGAACTTCCATTTTTAATTTTATGCAACTTCCATTTTTTTTTATTCAATTTCCATTTCTATTCAACTTCCTTTTATTTTAATTTCCAAATAGATTTTAAGGTATAGTGTGTTTCTTGAATGAACTTTTCACTTTTATTTTTATTCAACTTTCTTTATTACTTTCATTTTCTATTCAACTTCATATTTTTTATTTAATTTCCCAATAGATCGTTGAGACATAGTGGTTTCTTGAATGAACATCCATTTTCAATTTTGTGCAACTTCCATTTTTATTTTTATTTTACTTTCATTGTTAATCAATTTCCTTTTCTATTCAACTTACTTTTTTACTTAATTTCCAAATAGATCGTTAAGGTATAGTGGTTTCTTGAATGAACTTCCATTTTTAATTTTATGCAATTCCATTTTTATTTTTATTCAAATCCATTTTATTCAATTTCCTTTTCTATTCAACTTACTTTTTTATTTAATTTCCAAATTAATCGTTAAGGCATAGTGGTTTTTTGAATGAACTTACATTGTTAATTTTATGCAACTTCCATTTTTAATTTTATTCAACTTCCTTTTTTATGTAATTTCCAAATAGATCATTAAGGTATGGTGGTTTCTTGAATAAACTTCCATTTTGATTCAATTTCCTTTTCTATTCAACTGCCTTTTTATTTAATTTCCAAACAGATCGTTAAGGTATAGTGGTTCCTTGAATGAACTTCCACAGTTAATTTTTTTGCAACTTCCATTTTTATTTTTATTTCAACTTCAATTTTTATTCAATTTATTTCTATTCAACTTCATTTTATTCAATTTCCAAATAGATCGTTAAGTTATAGTGGTTTCTGAATGAACTTTCACTTTTAATTTTATGCAACTTCCATTTTTATTTTTATTCAACTTCCATTTTTATTCTATTTCATTTTCTATTGAACTTCCTTTTTTATTTAACTTCCAAATAGATCGTTAAGAGATATAGTAGTTTCGTGAATGAACTTCCATTTTTAATTTTATGCAACTTCCATTCTTGTTCAATTTTTTTTCTTTTCAACTTCATTTTTTTATATATTTCGAAATAGATCGTTAAGGTATAGTGGTTCTTGAATGAACTTCCATTTTAATTTTAGGCAACTTTTATTTTTATTTTATTTCAACTTCCATTTTTATTCAATTTCCTTTTCTACTCAGCTTCCTATTTTATTTAATTTCCAAACACATCGTAAAGGTGTAGTGGTTTATTGAATAAACTTCCATTTTTAATTTTTGCAACTTTTTATTTTTGTCAACTTCCATTTTTATTCAATTTCTTTTCTATTCAACTTACTTTTTTGCTTAATTTCCAAATAGATCGTTAAGGTATAGTGGTTTCTTGAAGAAACTTTCATTTTTTATTTTATGCAACTTCCATTTTTATTTTTATTCAACATCCATTTTTATTCAATTTCCTTTTCTATTCAACTTACTTTTTCATTTAATTTCCAAATTAATTGTTAAGGTATAGTGGTTTTTGAATGAACTTCCATTGTTAATTTTATGCAACTTCCATTTTTAATTTTATTCAACTTCTTTTTATGTAATTTCCAAATAGATCGTTAAAGTATGGTGGTTTCCTGAATAAACTTCGATTTTGATTCAATTCTTTTCTATTCAACTGCCTTTTTTATTTAATTTCCAAATGATCGTTAAGGTATAGTGGTTCCTTGAATAAACTTCCACTGTTAATTTTATGCAACTTCCATTTTTTTTTATTCAACTTCAATTTTTATTCAATTTACTTTTCTATTCAACTTCTTTTTTATTTCAATTTCCAAATAGATCGTTAAGTTATAGTGTTTCTGGAATGAACTTTCATTTTATTTTATGCAACTTCCATTTTTATTTTTATTCAACTTCCATTTTTATTCTATTTTCATTTTTATTTAACTTCCTTTTTTATTTAACGTCCAAATAGATCTTAAGATATGTAGTTTCGTGAATGAATTCCATTTTTAATTTTATGCAACTTCCATTCTTTGTTCAATTTTCTTTTCTTTTCAACTTCATTTTTTATTAATTTCGAAATAGATCGTTAAGGTATAGTGGTTTCTTGAATGAACTCCATTTTTAATTTTATTCACGAAACTACTATATCTTAATGATCTATTTGGGACGTTAAATAAAAAGGAAGTTAAATAGAAATAAGAATAAAAAGAAGTGAATAAAAAAAATGGAAGTTGCATAAAAATAAAATGAAGTTCATTCCAAGAACACTATATAAACTTATCAGATCTATTTGGAACATTGAATAAAAAAGAGTTGGAATAGAAAAGTAAATTGAATAAAATTGAAGTTTGAATAAAAAAAAAAATGGAAGTTGCATAAAATTAACAGTGAAAGTTTATCAAGGACCACTATACCTTAACGATCTATTTGGGAAATTAAATAAAAAAAGGCATTGAATAGAAAAGCAATTGAATCAAAATCGAAGTTTATTCAGGAAACCACCATACCTTAACGATCGTATTTGGAAATTAATAAAAACAGGAAGTTGAATAAATTAAGAATGGAGTTGCAAAAATTAACAATGGAGTTCATTTTCAAAAAAACCACTTACTAACATTAATTTGGGAAATTAAATGAAAAAGTAAGTTGATAAAAAGGAATTGAATAAAAATGATGTTGAATAAAAATAAAAATGGAAGTTGCATAAATTAAAAATGAGAAGTTCTTTCAAGAAACCACTATACCTAACGATCTATTTGGAAATTAAGCAAAAAAGTAAGTTGAATAGAAAAAGTAAAATTGAATAAAAATGGAAGTTGCACAAAATTAAAAATGGATGTTTATTCAAATAAACCACTAAACTTTACGATGTGTTTGGAAATTAAATAAAATAGGAAGCTGAGTAGAAATGGAAATTGAATAAAAATGGAAGTTGAAAAATAAAAATAAATAGTTGCCTAAAATTAAAATGAAGTTATTAAAGAAACCACTTACCTTAACGATCTATTTCGAAATTAAAATAAAAAATGAATTGAAAAAAAGAAAAATTAAAGAATGAAGTTGCATAGAAAAAGCTTCCCACTATATCTTAACGATCTATTTGGAGTTAAATAAGACAGTATAGAATGATAGATAAATGGAAGTTGATAAAATAAAAATGGAAGTTGCATAAAATTAAAAGTGGAAGTTCATTCAGAAACCACTATATTAACGATCTATTTGGAAATGAATAAAAAATGAAGTTGAATAGAAAAATAAATTGAATAAAATTGAAGTTAATAAAAATAAAATGGAAGTTGCCAAAAAATTAATGTGGAAGTCATTCAAGAACCACTTACCTTAACGATCTGTTTGGAAAAATTAAATAAAAAGGCAGTTTGAATAGAAAAGGAAACTTTAATCAAAATGGAGTTATTCAAGAAACCACCATACCTTAATGAATCTATTTCGAAATTACATAAAAAAGAGAGTTGAATAAAATTAAAATAGGAAGTTGCCATAAAATTACAAGTAAGTTCTTTCAAAAAACACGTATGCCTTAACGATTAATTTGGAAATTAATAATAAAGTAAGTTGAAATAGAAAAGGAAATTGATAAAATGGATGTTGAATAAAAATAAAAATGGGAAGTTGCATAAAATTAAAAATGGATTCATTCAAGCAAACCACCTATACTTAACGATCTATTGGAAATTAAGTAAAAAAGTAAGTTGAATAGAAAAGGAAATTGATTAACAATGAAAGTTAAATAAAAATAAAAATGGAAGTTGCACAAAATTGAAAATGGATGTTCTTCAAGAACCACTATGTCTCAACGATTATTGGAAATTAAATAAAAATGAAGTTGAATAGAAAATGAAAGTGAATAAAAAATGGAAGTTGAATAAAAATAAAAGTGGGAAGTTCATTCAGGAAACAACTATACCTTAACAATCTAGGTTTGGAAATTAAATAATAAAAAGGAAGTTGAATAGAAATGGAAATTGGAATAAAAAAATGGAAGTTGATAAATTAAAAAGAAGTTCATTCAAAGAACCTCCTTACCCTTAACGAATCTTTGGAAATTAAATAAAAAATGAAAATTAATAGAAAGGAAATTGAATAAAATGAATAGTTGCACTAAAATTAAATAATGAGTTCATGCAAAAGAACCAATATACCTTAACGATCTATTTGGAAGTTAAAATGTAAAAAGATGTTGAATAGCAGAGGAAATTGCATAAAAATAGAAGTTGAATGAAAATATAAAAGGAAGTTGCACAAAATTAACACAATGGATACTCCTTTTAAGAACCAACTAATACCTTAGTGATCTATTGGAAATTAAATGATAAAAAGGAAGTTGAATAGAAAAAGAAATTACTAAAATGGAAGTTGGCATAAAATTAAAAAATGTCAGTTCATTCAAAAAAGCACTATAGCTGACGATCTAGTTTTGAAAATTAAAAAAAAAGGAAGATAAAAGAAAAGAAAACTGAAAAAAATAGATTGATAAAAATAAAAATGAAGTTGCAGAAAATTAAAAATGGGAATTTCATTCAAGAAACACTATACCTTAATGATCTATTTTGGAAATTAAAAGAAAAAACAGAAGTGAATTGAAATAAGGAAATTGAATAAAATTGGAAGTTAAATAAAAATAAAAATCAAGGTAGCATAAAATTAAAAGAAGAACATTCAAGAACCACTATACGTTAATGATCTATTTCGAAATAAATAAAAAAAGAACTTGAATAGAAAAGGAAATTGAATAAAAAAATGGCAGTTGAATAAAAATAAAAATGGAAGTTGCATAAAATTTAAAATGGAATTATTAATAAACCACTATCTCCTTAACGATCTATTAGGAAATTAAATAAAAAAAGAAGCTTAATAGAAAAGGAAATTAATAAAAATGGAAGTAGAAAAAAAAATGGAATGTGTGCAAAAAATTAAAATGAATGGTCTATTAAAGAAACAAGTATACCTTAACGATCTATTTGGAAATTAAATAAAAAAGGAAGTTGAATAGAAAAGGAAATTGACAAAATGGAACTTGAATAAAAATAAAAATGGAAGTTGCATAAAATTAAAAATGGAAGTTCATTGAAGAAACCACTATACTTAAACGATCTATTTGGAATTAAATAAAAAAAGCAGGTTGAATAGAAAAGAAATTGAATAACAAAAAGTTGAATAAAAATAAAAATTGAGGCATAAATCAAAATGGATGTTCTTTCAAGAAACCCACTATATTCTAACGATTATTTTGAAAATTAAAATACAAAAAGGAAGTTGAAATAGAAAATGAAAGTGAATAAAAATGAAGTTATGTAAAAATAAAAGGGAAGTCATTCAAGAAACCACTATACCTTAACGATCTACTTTGGGATATTAAATAAAAAAAAAGTAGTTGAATAGAAACGGAAATGAATAAAAATGGAAGTTAATTCAAGAAAACAGTATACCCTTAATTGAATTCATTTTTAAAATGAAATAAAAAAAAGGAAGTTGAATAGAAAAAGGAAATTAAATAAAAATATAATGTTTGATAAAAAATAAAAATGGTAAGTTCGCATAAGTGTAACGCCCCAAAAATAAACAACTTAAACCCATCAATATTCGACATACACTGATATATAAAGCTCCACATCTCTCTATTCATCAGAGTTTCATTACAAAAAGTATTACATATTAACACAAAGCAAATGCCTAAGGCTACAGCTTTCAAGTAACACTGGTTAACAACAAAAGAGTGCTAACTCATTTACATATTAAGCCCTTGGCTGAATATACATGTAATACCAAAATAAACAACAAAGTCTGCGCCTCTAGCCTCCCCAAGCTACGTCCTTTGGAGGTGGCATACCTGTACTGAAAATGATTCCCATATTAGGGTGAGCCACAGCCCAGTAGAGAATCATGCTAAACCACTATAACAAACTAAAAGATTAGCAGTTGTAATTCCAACAGAACTTTCTTATAACACTTTACGTTTCATGACATACAAGTCCAGTTCCAATTCTTTTCGAATTTTTTCAAGTTTATAACCCTGGTCAGAACCTGGCCAAACACTCATATGAGACAGTTAACTCTAAAACACTTCCCCATTTCATAATAGATAAGCATACTAGCTATAAACACACAAACAGATAAGCATACAGCTAAATATCATCACTCATAGATATTGCATAGGAGACTATCAACTTCCAAAGACAAGCATATAGCTATGTCAACAATGCACTAGATAAGCATATGAGCTCTATCTATGGAGTTCTCCACCTATCTTCTCCCAAACACATCCGTTTAGAGGTCACCCTCATCCAGACCTAGTACATCCCCTATCGTCATAATAAACATATGCATTATCAACAACATATACACATTCACCTACAATAATACATACATTTAATGTATTCATTAACGTCATACTCAATGACACATCCAGTATTAGTTTTTGTTTGCCTTAATCCATCAGTGCAATGTCTACACAATCAAGACTATCCTCCACCATAGCCAAAGCAGCTTATTTCTATACAGAAAATAAATGCAACAAATGGATATATAATCAACCTTTCCAATAGGTGAGCGATATAAAATCCAACTACACCCTTTAATCCCATACATTCCCAATCCTCAAACATTTCCACTCAATTCTACTTTCACGCAATTAATTTTACAAATTAAATTACCAATGTAATTAGGGCATTTTTCCATAATTAACATTACAACCCTTAGGTTTCCATTTTCATCAACTGCCTTCACATTTATACCATTTCCATGCAAACAGTGCCTCTGTTTTATATAGCTAAAACCCAACCTTGTAAATTTACACAAAACGTCCCAAATATTTCACAAATTACCAAACAAACCCAACATCTCGAAAAATACTAAAATTTAAAGACAACTACAATGTGTATCATTTGTGAAGTATGGAAGTGTTTTGTTTGAGATTGATACAGTACTAAAATGTGTATCTATTATGAGGTATGAAATGTTTAAAATGAGTTATTATCTCGCCTGAAATAGAAATACGGTTGATATGAGATGTGATCTCGTTTAAATTGATTGGCCAAGTTATGAGTCATAGTTATGAATTGAGAATTTGATAAGAAATGGAAACTGGAATAGAACATGGTCATATTAGTCATGGGATTGTAATGTGTTATAAGTTGTTGTGTAAGAGTTAAACGTTTATCAATTGCTAACGTTTTAGTTACTGTTCATACTATGTTTAGCATATCTCCACTGGGTGTTGGCTCACCCTATATGGGACATCATTTTCAGGTACAGGTGTTATGCCACCTCCAAGGACATAGCTTAGAAGGCTTGAGGCTATTAGACCACCTTTTGTTGTTTTGTTGTATTACATGTATATCAAGCCAAGGGCTTTCTTTGTATAGAGTTTGCACAGCATTGTCTTGGGAAGTTGTAAGCCCATAGGGCGATTACTTTTATTGTCAATATGTAACACATTTTGTAAGAATACTCTGATGATTGTAATATAATCTCTTTCCTATATCTTGAATGTATGATATTATGGGTTTATTTTGAGGGCGTTACATTTGCGTTCTAGGCTTTGCCATTCGGACTCTAGTTTCCACCATCTCAGTTGGTCTCTTAGGAACCTACTACAAACACAGTTAGGTGGCTATACCAGACCGTGAGATGCCATTCGGGCACGGCTAACACCAAAGGAGTTACACCTTTAGAGGATTTAAAGTCTCCTAGACACGAAGTGCAATCACGCACACTTCACAAAACACTATTTTTGTCTTTTATTTTTTTTATTTTTATTTTTAAGACAAAAACAATAGCACACAGTATATCTAAATATTTGTTAAACCAAAAACAAAAGCCTTTTCCCCAACTTAAATGACAATGGCTTTAATGGCATATACTAAAAAGGACTAACAAGAACAGTAAAAGGAAAGGGAATTAAAACACAATATTTGAATATTTATGAAGAAGCAAGGAATGAAGGTGAGTCATATTTATGAACATTATTATATATTTATGAAAGAATGAAGGTGAGTCATGTTTGAATATTGGCTCTTTTGAAAATAAGGGGTTGCGAATTGCTTGAATAGCAAACGACTTTAGCTTATTTTGAGGCCTTCTCTTCAAACATTCTTGCGTTTCGGAGTATTATCGTAAATGTTTTGTGTTTTGAAATGCTTTGAAGCCTCCAACATTTGGTTGTTTTTGATTAAGAAGTCTAGAAATTATGACCATAAAATTATATTGGAATAATTTATTAGAAAGAATGGACGAAGTAAGTGCTTTGATGGCTGCATAACTAAGAGCTTCGAATCCAAATGGTCTGTTTTGATAGGGACATACCAAGAGCCTCGAGCTAATCAATGAACCATGATATCATGCGCTTCAAAGTTGCCTTATGAAATATTTGTTCTCGTGTGCTTCGAAGTTAAGACTGTAGAACTATATTGGCATTAATTGTAATGTGCTTCGAAGTCCTTACACATTGCTTGGAAGGTACACTAACTGGATGCCAACTATGTGCTTTGAAGTTGCCTTATGAAATCATATATTGTTCTCTTATTCTTCGAAGTTATATTTGCATTAATTGTAATGTGTTTCGGAGTCCTTACACGTTGCTTCAAAGGAACACAAACTGGATGCCAACTATGTGCTTTGAAGTTGCCTTATGAAATCATATATTATTCTCTTGTTCTTCAAAGTTAAGACCATAGAACTATGCTGGCATTAATTATAATGTGCTTCAAAGTCCTTACATGTTGCTTCGAAGGTACACAAACTGGATGCCAACTTGAAGTTCGAATGGAATGGCAAACTGAAGTTCAAATGGGAAACGAAGGAAATACTTCAAATGCACTATTTCACTTTGAAGTTATTGCATTCGAGCTAAAATTCATAATCGGCATCCTTCGGAGATACAAAGCTAGCTACAGTTTCATAAAACTATATTCAGAAAAGAAAAAGAAAAAGAAAAAAGAAGCCCAGCGTAAATAATTTTCAAAAGCTCTGTACTACTTTAATGGAACTTTAAATAAGGCTTTGAGTAAAAATTCAAGCTTCGAAGATTGAAAACCGACCATATATTGGATGGTCCTTTTGTTTGCAAAACCATATATGAAAATATGTGGGTTTGCTAAAGCAGAATATGCCTCGAAACTAGTTCTTTCATTCCCTCCCCCCCCCTTGTTTGTTTGATTCATTGTCTTGATAAATGAATATTGCTCCTTCATCAAGCTGCATGAAGAATAAAATTTGCAATTCTTGCACACCTTCGAAGCTTTGTTAGTCTTTGATGTATGTAGTAAACACATTCAGAAGATGGTTTTCGTTTTCTGTCAAGGCTTATAAAACATATGTTTGGTTCTATGTTCACCTTCAATGCATATCATGGGACAAGAGGACCTATGAACGTGTGCCTCCCTTCGAGTTGTAATTAATTTATCAACAAATAAGGCCTATATTGGCATACATATACAACTCTTCAAGAATTCGGGACGCCTTATTCTTAAACAGTCATGGGGGATAATGTTGGTACCATAAATAAATAATTTATTATTATTGTTATTATTATTATTATTGATAAATTGCAGGGCACGTGACACTCTCCTACTCATTTAGAGGTTATGAGAAGTTATGAATCATTAAAGACATGTGATGAGATGATGGAGAATGTAAAGGATCATGGAGCATGAATTCGAGATTAAAGGAAGTTATGGAGACATAAAGATGAAGTGGAAGATCATGGAGTGTGAAGTATGAAAAATGGAAGAATGTGGTAGTTATTAGGTAGTTTTTCCTACAAATGTTTGCTTATAAATAGCCATTCATGGCTACATTGTAAGGGGATCTAGAAATCAAATCAAAGACAATTGATGTCTATTTTTTCTTGTCATTTATATTTCTTGTACTTTATCTTCAACACTTCCTTTTCGAAGCATAGGAGTAAAGGTAATTTTATGCACTTCCTTTTCAAAGCATAGGAGTAGAGGTAATTAATTGTTACTTTGATTGTTCACTCAATCATCTTTCTCTGTCTCCCTCATTCTTTTAATTTTTTTTTTTTTTACACTTGGCACTTTTGAAGTCCTCTTCATTGAGGCAAAAAAAGGTCAACACAATAGCTTGATAATTTGCTTGAATCTAATCTGTAAGAATTTTTCAATCCTTATTGACACGCTCACATTTATGGTATTTTTCTTCTAAAAAAAATAAGCCAAGAGTAACTTATCATCTCTGCCCATGGATGGGTTAGGCATGGACTTCATTTTTGGAAGTGATAAGTGAAAGAATGCGAGAGTCTATCACTTGCTAGGAAAGATGCATAGATTGTTAGCAACACGCTCATCATGTGTTAGTAGACTTTTCTTGTTATATATTCACAAAGGTAATGTATATATAATCTTATTTATTTTCCTTTCACTTTGAATACAAAATAAAAGTTCACATTTATAAATATATATAGAATTTAGGGTAAATTATGTAAATGGTCCTTGTAATGTACACAATGTGTCAATTTAGTCCCTATTATTTTAATTTGCTCGATTTTTTCCCTCAATTTAATAGATTGTGTCATTTTTGTCCAATAAATAACGGTTATTAAGTTTGGTGGACGGAAAGTCAACATAATGTGTCAATTTGGTCTCTATTGTTTTAATTTGCTCGATTTTGATAGGGACCAAATTAACACATTGTGTAAATTACATGGACCAAATTGATACATAGTTTGACTTTTCGTCTACCAAACCTAACAACCGTTGTTTATTAGACTAAAATGACATAATTCGTTAAATTAAGGGGCAAAATCGAGCAAATTGAAATAATATGGACCAAATTGACACATCATGTAAACTACAGGAACTACTTGTATAATTTATCCTAGAATTTATTTATTTGTTTGTTGAAGTAAGAAATGAGGTAAAAAAAATAAAATTATATTTTCATTCACAAAACATTACTTGTAAATGATATATATATACATATATTGGGGTTTGGCTTCCCTCCAGTCTGTGATCGGACTAGAGGGTGCTGTTGAGCCCGTGGAGGCCTACCACGGGTTCTATTTTAATAATCTGAATCGTTTAATGTGTAAAACTCGTCGAGTACTATATGCCTATAAAAATCATGTTGATTGGATATCAATAGCTACATGATCAAATTAGTTTTGTATAAAAAAATAAATAGACTGTGAAAAAATAAATAGTTGACAGCAATCTGTTCCGATGAAATAGCTATCGATATCTGATCAATGTGATTTTTTACAAGTATATAGTACTCGACGAGTTCTATATATTGAACGATTCAAGTTATCAAAACGGAACCCAGAGTAAATTCCCATGGATCTAACACCGCCCTCCAGTCCAACTGGAGGGAAGTCAATCCCTATATATTATTAGCTAATGTTGTTAGGTCTAGCAAACAACTTTTAAATTTATAAAGTATAGTAATCATTAGTTTCTTTCAATTTAAATATAGTAATGGATTCTTTTGGTTTATTTCGATAAGTTAGTAAAAAATTAATTTTATTTTTTTTTTAGTTTTTTTTTTTTTGAAAAATCATGCAAAAAATTAAAGAAGTGATATGATCCAAAAAAAAAAATCAAAAACTTGATTTTTAAAATATAATTAGGTATTGTTTGTTTGAAAAAACCTAATTTTTTTAATAATTCATATGAAGAAATTTTATAATGGACCCCTCTTCACCCCTCCTGCTCTCATGAATCTATTTAAAAAACAATATTACATTGGCCCATCAAATTTTGAAAAAATAAGCCCTTCTCTCACTAAAAAAAATATTACATTGACCCATCAAATTTTGAAAATATAAACCCTTTATCAACGGGAAATTGGCCGAAAACCTTTCAAAATAGTTTAGGGGATTATTTTTAGGGTCCCTGATATTAAAATTTTATAGAATAAAGGACATTCAATATTTTCATAATGATTAAAGTCCCTCAAATTGATCCAGAGAAATTTCAACCCAGAAAAATTTGAAATCTCTCTGGTTTGTTCAATTGTTTTTGATTTTCTATGTTTTGAAATTTCTCTAGGGTTGAATTTTCTCTAATTTGCTCACAAATAACTCTGTGATATGTTCACAATTTTCTCTGTGTATTTGACTAATACTCTCTGATTTACTCATAATTTTCTCTCTGTTTTAACCAAATCAGAGAAAATTGTGTCTGTTACTTTTCTGTGTTAATTTTCCCTGTGTGATGGCCAGAGAAATTTGTTGATTTTCTCTGGCCAAATCACATTCTCCCACTGTGATCAAATCACACATTCAATTTCAATCCACAATTTCAAGTAACCAAATCCATAATCTAAAAACTCAAAATGAATTCAAACTTTATCAAAATTTCTAACATCCATTGTCTTCAAACAAGACACCTTAAACTCTATCAACGAATCCGTAACGCCCTCAAAATAATACATAAAACCCATCACTTTAGACATGCATTGATATAAAAGAAACCAACCATCTTTTCATTAATCAGAGTAGTTCTTACAAAAGTATTACATGTTAACAACAAAAGCAAATGCCCTACGGGCTTACAGCTTTCCAAGGTAACACTTGGTTACAAAAAGAAGAGTGCTAACTCAATACCTATTAAGCCCTCGGCTTGAATTTACATGTAATACATCAAAAGAAAGCAAACAACAAAAGCAGTCTATTTGCCTCTAGCCTCCCAAGCTATGTCCATGGAGATGGCATGCTACCTATACCTGAAAATGATGTCCCATAAAGGGTGAGCCACAGCCCAGCAAAAATACGCTAAACCAGCTATGAACAATGACTAAAAGATTAGCAGTTCATAGATGGTCAACACCGATACACTCACTTATATCACATTCCAGTTTCATGACATTTAAGTCCATGATACATTTCATTTCTCATTTCTTTTTCAACCTTGAGTTTGAAAACAAGGCTCAAAACTTAGCCAAATAACTTGATGAGAATAAGACTCATCTTAAAAACACTTTCGAAATTCATGGTGGATACACATTTTGATGCTGTATCATTAACACATAAACCACTCCCATACTATACGAACGATACACATTGTGGTGCTGTATCAACATGACATAGAAACGCTTCTATACTTCACAATTGACAACGATATACATTTTAGTGCTATATCAAATCAATCTAAACACTTCCATAATCAACACTTGATACACATGGTAGTGCTGTATCAATGTCATACACAATCCGGCTTAGAGGTCCATCCCCTATCTTCCCCTAAACCATGGAGTACATCCCCTATCTCCTCCCACACATACAATGTATATAAACATAGATCATATACATAAACAATCAACACATAAAGTCGATGTATTATTCCAACCGCTATATTCGATAGCATACTCAATCGATTAGTTTTAGTTTGCCGAATCATCATGCATTGTCTACAACAATCAAGACTATTCTCCACCGATAGCCCAAAGCAATTATTGCTAAACAGGAAATAAATGCACCAAATGGATATATTATCAACATTCAACCTGGGTGAGCGATTAAATGAATCCAACTACACCCGTTAATCCCATAATCTTTTAAATTTGAATACTCTCAATTCAAATCCTCATTTCTCAAAATTAATTATACAAATTAATTTATCCAACTAATTAGGGCATTTTCCCATAATTAACACAACAACCCCAAGGTTCCACTTTCATCCATAGTTCACCATCTATATCATTTCTCTATGCCAAACATGCATATAGGTTTAATTATAAATAAAACCCCATCTTTTGTAAAATTACACAAAGACCCAAACTTTCTCAAAATTACCCAACAACCCCCAACATATCAAAATGCTAAAATTCAAAGACAAAGCTCATAAAGAGGAGTATGATATCCCTACCTCGAAGTTAGAGCTCAAACGAAGAAGGAGAAAAAAATGAAAATGCTCCAAACACCACGATTCTGGGATCAAAACGAAGCCCTTGACAATCAACACACTTTTTACAAAGGCCGGAGGATAGGGAGACACTCTAACTAGATCAAACCCTAGAGAGAAGGGAGATACTAGAGAGAGAAGCTCTCAAAAGGTGTTTTTAGAAAGTAAGAGAGAGAGAGAGAATGTAAAAAGTGATTTTAAAACGCCCAGCTGCCAACTGATATACGACATACCCGCTCAAGCGTCAAGAACAGAAAACTGGGTCCGCTCGAGCGCCAAGACACAAAGACAAAACACACCCGCTCGAGCGCGAAAGACCAGTCCACTCGAGCATAGATTTTCATCTCCTAGAACTTTCACCAACGAGGTACTACCCGCTTGAGCGCCAACAAGCCCGCTCGAGCGCAACCCGCTCGAGTGCAAGAAACCCGCTCGAGCGTAGAAAACACACCCGCAGAAGTTTTGCAGGGACTCGAAATGCTGGAAGGGTGTAAACCCCGCTCGAGCACAAAATGACCCGCTCGAGCGGACCACTCAAAAACTGGGCAACAACAATGGGAGCTAAAGCTCTACCAACCTGTGACAACCAAGCCCAACACATCCTAAAACTCGAACAAATGGATTTAAATGACGACAACAAGATAGATACCACTACCAACTCCACGGAACCGAGTCCGGAATACAACTGAACAGTAAAGGGACAACCGGGATCGCTATAACCTCCCCCCCTTAAAGAATTTCGTCCCCGAAATTAAACACAAGTTTTCAAAAATAGGCTTTCCTCAATTCCCAACAATGTTATAACACAACATTAAACAACCCGACTCATTACCAGTCAATCTCATCTCTTTTCAAGAGGCAAAACACATCATATATATATCAACCTGCATTATCAACATACATTCCCTTGAAATTTACCAATTTTAACACATTTTCCACAATTCCACCACATCTGCAACATTAATGTCATGTTTGCATTTCCACAATATATTTAACACACACAAGATGTTAAAACAAACTTCCATTTTTAAGGCAAGTTCTACAACATTTCCATAAACCAAAACATTACTATGTTTTACAACTTAGGACATATACAATGCTCTTAAGGCTCAATAATATTACAAAATCTCAATACATAATTATACATCAACAAACAAGTCCGGATAATTCTCACGGACATCCGCCTCACGTTCCCAAGTGGCTTCCTCCACTCCGTGATGTTTCCACAAAACCTTTACCAAGGGAATGGTCTTGCCTCACAAGACTTGATCCCTTCTATCCATGACCCGAACTGGTCTCTCCTCATACGAGGCATCCTCATCAACCTCTAAGTCGGTACAATCCAATACATGGGATGGATCCGGCTGGTACTTCCGAAGCATACTCACATGAAACACGCCATGAACTCCGGACAACTACGGCGGCAAAGCTAAACGATAGACAACCTCGCCAATCCTCTCAAGGATCTCAAAAGGGCCAATAAACCGAGGGGACAACTTCCCACTCTTCTCAAACCTCATCAATCCCCGCCTAGGTGATATCTCCAGAAAGACATGATCACCTACCTCAAATACCAAAGGTCGCCTCCTACGGTTGGCATAAGATTTCTGACGACTCTGGGCTATAACAAGCCTCCTACGGATAAGCTCAACTTTCTACGTCGTTTCCCTCACCAACTCCGGACCCAACAAAGGTGCATCACCCACCTCGACCCAACAAACTGGAGACCTACACGGTTAGCCATACAAGGCCTCAAACGGTGCCATACCGATACTCGACTAAAAGCTGTTGTTGTAGGCAAACTCCACCAAGGGCAAGTGCCTCTCCCACGTCCCACTAAAGTCAAGGATACAACCTCGAAGTATATCCTCAAGGATCTGAATAGTGCGCTCAGATTGCCCGTTAGTCTGAGGATGATAAGTTGTACTAAAGGTCAACTTAGTGCCCAAGGCACTCTGCAAACTCTGCCACAACCTAGTAGTAAAACGAGGGTCTCTATCTGAGACGATAGTCATTGGGACCCCATGCAACCTCACTATGTCCCGAATATACAAGTCGACAAGATGATCTACCGAATCTCTCACGCGGATAGGAATGAAGTGCGTCGACTTAGTCAACCGGTCTACAACCAACCAAATAGCATCACTACCCCGCTGAGTCCTCAGAAGACCCACAACGAAGTCCATAGTGACGTGTTCCCACTTCCACTCGGCAATAGGCAAGGGTTGCAATAAACCCGCTGGCCTCTGATGTTCGGCCTTCACTTGCTGGCAGTAGCACTTAGACACGAAAGACTCCACATCTCTCTTCATACCCCGCCACCAAAACTCGACCCAAATCCAATACATCTTAGTGCCTCCCGGATGCACCGCAGACGTGAATGGTGAAACTCTGGAGTACTTCCTCATCGGCAAGACTCCGGCACAACAAATGGTCTCGGTATCTCATACTCAGAGTCGGGATACACCGTCAAACCTTCTCAACCTTTCCACTCGAGATTTTCTTCCGGAGGATGTCTACCTCAAGGTCACATCTCTGTGCCTCTAACACTCGAGTCACAAGTGTAGGCTACACAACAACAGAAAACAAGGTCACAGCCTCAACGGATTCGCCCAGAAGAAATCAAACTCGCAAGTGCATCAACATCTTCCCATTCCCCGGATGGCTAACAAGCTACATCACTAATGATTTCTAGCTAAGGCGTCGGCCACAACATGACCTTCCCCAGATGATAATACAACTCAAAGTCATAATCCTCAATGAACTCCATTCACCTCCTCTCCCTCAAATTCAAGTGTCTCTGTGTAAACAGGTACCTCAAACTCTTGTGATCCGAGAACACCTCAAACTTCTCACCATAAAGGTAATGCCTCCAAATTTTCAAAGCAAAGATCACAACTGCTAGTTCTAAGTCGTGGGTATGGTAGTTCCTCTCATGTGTTTTTAGCTGACGTGAGCCATAAGCTACTACTTTCCCCTCTTGCATCAACACACAACCCAAACCCTCTCGTGAGGCATCACAATAAACTGCATAACCCAACCCTTTCTCCGGAATAATCAAAACCGGGGCGGTGGTCAACCTAACTTTCAACTCCTGGAACGACTTTTCGCAAGTCTCACTCCACACAAACTTGAACCCTTTCCGCGTCAATCTAGTCAACGGTGAAACTAGCCTGGAGAAATCTTTCACAAACCGACGGTAATACCCAGCTAATCCCAGAAAATTGCGGATCTCAAACACAATCTTAGGTTGTGCCCAATCCTGCACTGCCTCAATCTTGGATGTATCAACAGACACCCCTTCCCCGGATACCACATGGCCTAAGAACTTGACTTCTCCTAGCCAGAACTCACATTTCCCAAACTTGGCATACAGCCTATGGGCTCTAAGCAATTTAAGCACCACTCTCAAATGTTCCTCGTGCTCTTCCTCTGAAGGCGAATAAATCATAATGTCGTCCACGAAAACGACTACAAAACGGTCTACGAATTCCCAGAAGATTCGATTCATCAAATCCATAAAGACTGCCGGTGCATTGGTGAGCCCAAACGGCATCACCAGAAACTCATAGTGGCCATACCGCGTACAGAATGCCGTCTTTGGAATATCCTCCTCCCTGACCCTCAACTGGTGGTAACCCGATCTCAAGTCTATCTTAGAGAAACAACGGGAACCCTTCAACTGGTCAAACAGGTCATCTATACAGGGCATAGGGTACTTATTCTTAACCGTAGCCTGATTCAACTTCCGGTAGTCTATACATAGTCTCAAGGCACTATCTTTCTTTTTAGCAAAGAGGGTCGGTGCTCCCCATGGCGAAACACTAGGGCGAATAAAGCCCTTATCCAGCAACTCTTGGAGCTGAACCTTCAACTCAACTAACTCGGCTGGGGCAAAACGATAAGGTGCCATAGAAATCGGCGCCGTGCCGGGCACTAGATCAATAGAGAACTCAATCTCTCGATGAGGTGGCAAACTAACGAGATCCTCGGGAAAGATGTCCGAGTACTCACAAACCACTCTCGGCAACACAGTCTGGGTCTCACCGCACTCACTACTCAAAAAGCTAGCAAGTAGACCACTAAGCTCACTCCGCCCTCGCGAATCATACACCGGTGGCAACACACTACCAACCCGATCCCCCAAGAAATAGAAACACTCCCCGCTCAAGGTACAAACTGTGACCCTCTGGCGATAGCAATCAATAACAGCTCGGTATGAAGATAGCCAGCCCATACCCAAAATAACATCAAATCCCGACATGGGCATCACTACAAAAGGAAACGGAAGCCGGCGATCGGCAACCTCTATATCACAACCTCTAACACCTCGTTTCAAGATCAACTCACCACCAACAGGCGATACTACACATATAGGAGAGGCTAACTGTGCCAACTCCAATTCCAACACAGATGCAAATGCAGCAGATACAAAAGAATGAGATGCACCCATATCAATCAATACACTAGCAACCGAGTTACAAAACAAGAAGATACCTCTCACAACTGACGTAGCAGGTACAAGATCCTCCGCGGTAACAGCAGACACGCGCCCTGTAGGCCCCTGATCCAACTGCTCACCCCTCGGAGCAAACGACTGCTGCACTGACTGGGACGACGAAGCTCCCGGATTGGCCCTTGAGGCCTGCACAGACTGAGCTAGCTGAAAACCCTGCGTCTGCCTAGAACCAGACGCGCCCGATGTGGCACTCAACTGTGGGCAAAACCTCTTTAGGTGCCCAGGCTGACCACACTGATAACAAGACAAGGGCTGGCCCCTGCCCTGACTCTGGCTCTGTGGTCTAGCTGAAGATGAAGCAGCTCTCTGTCCTCCTCTCCTCTGTGGGCAAACTGAAGCCTTGTGGCCCAACTGACCACACTTGTAACAGGTGAAATCTCCCTAATTACCTCTCCCCGAGCCTGCACTCGACACCGGAAAGGTCGATCTAGCCACACCCCCCTGAGACTGCTGGGGGTTAGCACTCCTCTGTCTCCTGCCATCACCCTGACCATCCTGGCTCCTCTTGGAGCCTCTCTGTCCCTCCTCTTCCTGCATCATGATCTCTATATGGGCTGCAGCGTCAACCAAGCACCCATAGTCTCGGATCATCG
>NW_021025060.1:2147368-2160212 GCF_004153795.1 Camellia sinensis | reverse complement strand
GGCGATAGTATTGGTGACTAAAATTTGTTTGGTCGCAGAAAGTGTACTAATCTTAGTTTAGTCGGCAAAAGGTATGTTTCCGCCACTAAAGTATTAGTCGCCGAATGAGGCTTTTTGGCTACTAACTTGTTGTGGTCGGGGAAGGTATCACTTTTAGCTACTAAATAATTCGTCGCCGAAAGTACACATTTGGCTACTAATTTTAGTTTAGTCGGCAAAAGGTGAATTCGGTGACTAAAGTGTTTAGTGGCCAATAGTTTCTTTCTCTCATTCTCAATTGTTTTAGCTACTAATTATTTGGTCGCTAAAACTTTTTGGGTTATGTTTTTGCCACTAAATTATTAGTCACCAAAACATTTGATTACGTATTTGGCTACCAAAATATTTGGTGGCCAAATACTTCAACGTTTTTTTTTTTTCGAATTTTTTTTTCTAAACAACCTTTATCCATTATTAATACAACTTGCACCCTGTATGAACAATATAATCCATCAATACTAAATATGTTATCAAACATTCAACCACGTGCACGCATTTCAATTGCAACCATCCAAATAATTAATATTGAACGTCCAATTATATATATATATTACAAATTCCATAAGAACCAAGTCTAATCCAACGTCAATATTTTAATTCCACACATAATACAGGAATAACCAAATTAATTGTACACCTACAACTTTTGTACCACAACAAAAATTATATTAACTAATGAAAGACATACAAACATGGACCCATCATGAGTTCTTGTTTTAGCTTTTCAATGACAGGAACAAAGTATCTGAAAATCAACAAATGCCACCGGATCTTGTTTTAGCTTTTCAATGACAGTAACAAAGTATCTGAAAATCAACAAATGCCACCAGAGTTCCATGTGTGCTCTGCATCTTCAATTTTATAAATCCATGGCAACTAGGAAAGGACAAATTTGAAATAGAAAATTAAATTCCACAAGCTTCACATATTAGGAAAATACATGATAAAAATAATTACTCCAAACCTTGAAAAGACTTGAATTAGCTCTTGCTCTGAACAAGTTGGCCCCAAATTTGCCACAAATAGTGTTGGACATGCATTAACATTTTGCGGAACATGAGGTGCAGAGTAGTTGTTATGCTAATGTAGAAAAAATCCCGAGAGAACTGAATTACTGAATAAAGATTCAAACATACTGGATAAACTATTTCACACGAGGAATTGGTTATGCAAATGCAAAAGGCCCAATAACAAGATCAATTAAAAGGATGGATAATGATGCTATTGGAAAATACCACCTAGAAGTAGTGTGTTAGTCTATTGCATCAAGGTAATATAGTTTTCAAGTAGGTTTGTGGATCATCTTCAAAGAAGAATTGACTTCTGACAACCATAAATACTAGTATCCAAGGGGACAATGTTAAAATGGTTAGGATAAGAGCCATGGCGAATTTATTTTGTTTAATTTTCCAAATACCCAAAATGGACAATTGAACTACACTACAAAGGCAGGTGACTCCAAAACAGCCCAGAAAAATTAACCTAACAAGTTTGACGTATGAGGCACTTGCTTTCGCAAACAATTAGTTTTATAGCTAAAGCTCTCATGTTGACATATTTAACAGATGGCTTGACAACCAACGACCACAGAACGAGTCCACAGAGTTCTTTAGAGTATTTGAGGATAACTAGTTTATCCCATTTTTAGAGTATTTGAGGGTAACTGGTCCACAGAGTGCTTAAACAGAAGTGCGTTTGATAGTTTGGTGCAATTTATTGTGATTATTTGTAGAGTTTTTTTTTTAAAAAAAAAAAATTGGCTTACATCTTATGATCCAAAAATTGTGTAAATAAGTTAGAAAAAAGATGTTTATGGGAAAGTTGGAGAATATATGTCAATCGTAAATGAGCTTTTTAACAAAGCGAACACAATTGATTCATTTTACAGTCCTACTACCTTAAGATCATGTCACATGTTTGGTAAATATTGCAGGTATATCCAAAATCATGGACTGCCATTTATGTAGCACTTGATAATGTGGGAATGTGGAATCTGAGATCAGAGTTTTGGGCAAGACAGTACCTCGGACAATGAGCATCGGTATGATTATAGCTTGTTGAGCTTGCATGTGTATGTTTGTGACTTGTTTCGCTTGAGCGAATGTGATCCATGCCTTGTTTTGAAGCCTTGTGATTTGTCTAAGTGTAGTGTGCTTGTCTTGCCCCTTCCTTGATGTGAAACTTAGGTCACGCCTTGCCTGAGTTATGCTAGCCGATGTTATTCCAAGCCTGGGTTACGTTACGCCTAGATCATTCCAAGCCGAGGTCATCCTCAGTCTAGAAGTATCTTGGAACCCCTTGGTGACCTCCGTCCTCGCCTTGACACATTAGCCGAGATGTTACCTTGCACCCAAGTGATCTCGTCCTGGAGTGGTATGACCTAGACCGAGGTGTGGCGCATCTAGGCCAAGATGTGGCACAGCTTAGTCAAGTGTTGTCCTTCCTAGCCGGGGTCATTGTCACCTTAGTTGCCGAAGTCCTTTTGTTAGCCGATGTCACCCCTTGCCGGAGTGCCATTCCGTGTAGCTTGTTAAATACGCCTTGTTATTAGCCGATGTCATTGCCTCGTCAGAGAGCCCATACCGCTTTACTTGTTGAACACCCTTCCACCATGCTTTGTCTGGTCTGTCAGCCACCTTTTCAGGGAAAACCCAACCAGTCGCCGCCACGTGTCTCAGCAGAGGGTTAACCCCAGAACCGGGTAAAGACAACTATCATTTGATATCATAACCTTGCCTTGTAGCGAGAGAAACTCTAGGAGGAAGAAGGAGTTTTAGAGTGAGGAAGTAGATCTTCAAGCTTGATTCCTGGAGATCGAACCGTTAGACCCGTGTTCTAAGGTTAGATTCTTGATCTGCTCATGATGTTCTTTATGTTCATGTTATTGCATTGCATGATCGGATATGATTTGTAAGCCATACATTGTTTTGGAATTCGGTTTTAGAAAGAGAAAATGACATTCATGTGTTCTTCAAGAAAAAGTCTTGTTTTGATCCGAAAGCTTACATAAAGAATCATGTTTTTGTGTTTATTTCCGCAAGAATTCCAGGTACCCAGGTCCATGTTTTCAAACTCATAGCATGAAAATCCCAGATTTGTGATAACAGATTGTGATTGAAAATTCATATTTTTCATGTTTTCACACTCATGTTCTATGCCGACCGACTTGCCGAATTGTACATGAATGAGATCGTTAGGCTTCATGGTGTGCCTGGCAGATTATGATTGAACATTCATATTTTTCATGTTTTCACACTCATGTTCTTCATGTTCATCAGCAGAGGGAAACCCATAATTTCCCGACCTCTTTTCCTTGCGTGTGGCCCTCGGGAACACACCTCGGTAAGGAGGTGTGGAACCTCGGCCTAGACCTAGTTGGTGCCCAGCATGTTTTCCGAAATCATTTGTGTACATACGAAACTTGTTGGAAAGTGCATTCAATAGGCTTTGCCCTGTGTTTGTAGGACTTGGGCTTGTCTCGACCCCGACGTGTGAAGGACTATGTGAGTGGTATTTTTAATAAAGCTATGTTACACTTGCTTTCATAAATCTCGTCTTGCCTTATTTTGAAAAGTACTTGATCTAGCATGAATGACTATCCCTACTTGTATATTAAACACTATCTTGTTTAAGTGTGTAGATCACAGATATGTGGTTGAAAGTTCAAGAATGAGGGTCCAAGGGGTTCAACATTAGCCCGGAAGTGTGAAAAATGGGCGCTGGAGGGCGTCGGAGGATGTATAACTGGTTGCTGCAACAATTGCTGGCCTCTCACCCTTTAGTGACCTCCCCGATGATAAAACAGAGGTACCTTCCAAAAATGAATGAAAACCGTTGCAAAACGAATGCTCGGGGACCGAAACGCGCAGTTCGGGGTCCCGAAAATGGGCTGTTAAGCACCGAAAGTGGCATTCGGCCACGAAGTGGGTTTCTCAGCCCCCAGTGTCTCTCAAAAGGGAGTAAATAGGAAGTATGCCAAAAATCAGAACAAACGGAGATGGTTAGGCGGTCCCGAACCGAGGCACACGGCCTGACGGCTCCGAAAACCGGAAACCGGACTCCGAAATGGGTAAAATGGCCTACGGCCACCAAATGTAGCCTACGGACATTGAGAGATGGTCTACGGGACCTCTCTCTTCCCTCAGGAAAAGAAGCAAAGAAAACCGAGCCTGGTTCGTAAACCGAGGCAAAGTACAAAAAAGGGTTCGGAAGTCCGGAGGCAGGGCTCACGGCCGCAACTCTGAAACTTCTGAACAAGCACATTATGCAACATCACCAAGCGCTCAATCAGTGACGTCTGAGTCTTAAGGTCGGTCAAAAATGGGGTGTCTACACTTATATTTCATGTGCACTTGTATATGTCGGCTTGAGAAGCCTTTTGGTCAAGATGTATTTTGTATCTCATTCCCTTATTGTATCTAAGTTGTAAGACTTTGTAAAATGTATGTCATTTCATTGGACTTAAGCACGGCTCTCATGGACTATTTAGATTTTGCATATATATATGTTGCTTCCGCACTTGTAAGCCCCATATTTTATACTCTGATTGTGTGTGATTCTTGTGAGTCAGCCTTCGGTAATCTCGGATTACTGGCCATCACGGCACCAAACTACTAAGGGCGGTTTGGGGGCGTGACAGAATGGTATCAGAGCATAGGATCCTTATAGTACGTTAATCACCCACCTTGAGTCCTAAAGAGCATAGGATTTTCCTTAAAATGATGTTAGGATTGCATCATATTACTTGCTACTTGACTACGTGTGCATCATTTCGGCATAGACATTTGTTACTTGTATACGTATTATCTGTTCAGTTATTTTTAAAGTCTCATCCTGCATCCTCCTAGCATCATGAGGAGAGGTAATTGGTCCATCTTGCGGGACAGTGCCTCTACTTGTTGGGCTAACTATAGGTTTTGCCCGACCTCATAAATGCCCCCTCTTTTCAGGGCTCTAACTACGGGTTGCCAGACTTGCCGGGCTATGAAGGCATGGTGAAGGGAATTATCACTTAAGTTCTCAAACAATTGTCATGCCTCGACATCATTTTTAGACATAAATGTCCCACCACAGGACAAATCCACCATTTGGCGGTGTGGCTCAGTTAAGCCATAATAAAATGTTTGAACAAGTTGCCAATCAGGCACTTGGTGGTGGGGACACTGTTGGAGAAGGTCTCTAAGTCTTTCCCATGTCTCATGGAATTGCTCACCATCCATTTGAGCAAAGTTTGTGATGGCTCGCCTAAGTTGGTTGGTTTTACCTATGGGAAAGTACTTCTCCAAAAACCGTTGCTGTAATTGGTCCCAAGTTGTGATTGAGTTATCAGGTAAAGAATTTAACCAGTGTTTGGCTTTATCCTTTAATGAGAATGGAAACAATCGCAACATTAAGGCTTCATTTGTGAAATTCTGGATCCTTACTGTCGAGCAAATTTCCAGAAATTCATTCAAATGCTTATAAGGGTCATCATGATTTAGTCCATGGAATGATGGGAGCATTTGTATGGTGCTGGACTTAATCTCATAATGAGCAGAAGTAATAATTTATAATTTAAGTAAACCTCAGGGGGTGTGTTTGTAATTTATTCAAAAAATAAATAGCTGATGTTACCAAATAAGTTAATAAGTTGATTTTTTTAGTTCATCCCAAAAGATAACAATTTTACTAAAAACATCTATGTCCAAATCAAAAATGTTTCAAGGCTCAAATGGCTCAAAAACGTGGACTCACGTGCTAAAACCTCTATCTCGCTCTATTTCCTCATTTTTCTTCTCATATCTAGACTTTCTCTCTCTATTGTTTTGTCTCTTGTAAAGTCGTCATTCTTTCGAAGCATATCTCCAAATCATTTGAGTCTATCTCCTTCGAAACGACGCCGGAAACGACTCTCACACCCGATTCCCTCACTACCGGATTACTAACCAATCTGATTCAAATCTCAGGTAAACTCAAAACTAGGGTTTAATGATTGAGGGTTTTTGTATTTTGCCCCAATAATTTCAATAATTTGTTACTTTCATAGAGCATAGAGAATTTTGAAACAACTCTCACACCCGATTATTGCTCTATGGTCTCTCGTACATTGGTTAATTTCAAACGACTCTCACACTCGATTACAGGGTTTTATTTTTACATTTCATTCATAAGTTATCAATTTCAGTTCATATGGTTCAATTTTTACACACTGATTTTTTATATTTTTTATTATTCACTATTTTGAAATGAGGGATGGATTGTTGGTTGTTGCTGATGATTAAAGGAGGGAAAAAAAATTGTTAATGATCTGTGTATACATACAGAAGGGAAAAACTAGGGTAGAGAATTCACCACTAACCACATAATTAGGGTTTCCAATTGAAATCAATTATGCTATGGTTTGAACGGATTAATGCTTCGCAACTACAAGCTCAAAGCATTTAACAAGAAGATCATCACATTCAATGTACGAGCACGAACCATCTCAAGTAATACGAACCGTTCACTCTAAACTAAGGTAGTGATACGACTCGTTCCTCGTAGTATGGTTCGTCCCATACCTTGAATGTGAAGGAAAAGAAAACAATTGTATGGACAACATTTAACAATCACAGAAAGTCAAATATTCGAAAGAATAATAAAAATTATATAAAACAAACTTCTAAATCACCATACGAATGTTCAAACCTTTACATAATTAAAAATAAAAAAAAAAAACTACATAATTACATGGCTAGGGTTTCATCAAAACCCTAGAAAAGAAGACTAGTCACTCATGGAGGAGTGGAAAGAGGTAGAAGGAGAAGGAACCACTATGGGAGACATCTTGGAGCTTTTGTTTCTCTTCTTTTCCAAACCCTAACCTCTCCCTTTAGGTCAAAACAACTTCCGAACCCTAATCCAGCCTTTTACTTTCCTTTTTATACTTCAAATCTCGTCCAAACAAGTTTAAAACGTCGGTTTGACTTTCCCAGAAAAAGTCAATGCACGTGCGGGAAAGTCAACGCACGTCGGAAAAAGTTAACGCACGTGCGGGAAAGTCAACTCTGTCCAAATTCTGTCTTTTTGCCCATTTTATGCTCCGACGACGTACAACCTGATTGACACTCAACACACATAAAGTATACAGTTTGACCAACAAGTGAAATTAAGAGATTCTAATTAATGGCCTCAATGATGTACATTTCGGCCTTAATCATTGTCTGTAAATTAACCGGTAGATTCCCAATAAATTCCCACTAAATTTTCAATAAATTACTCAGTAAATTCTCTGTAAATTACTCAGTAAATCTTAGTAAATTACATAGTAAATTCCCAGTAAATTTTCTGTAAATTATGCTGTAAATTACTCAGTAAATTACTTCGTAAATTCTCAGTAAATTACTAAGTAAATTCTCAGTAAATTAATTAGTAAATTACTTAGTAAATTCTCAGTACATTCTAAGTAAATTGTTAAGTAAATTCCCAGTAAATTCTCAATAAATTACTCAGTAACTTTCGAGTAAATTACTCAATAAATTCTCAGTAGATTCTCAATAAATTCCTAGTAAATTCTCAGTAAATTATCAATAAATTACTAACTAAATTCCCAGTAAATTACTCAGTAAAATCTCACTAAATTCTCAGTAAATTACTTTGTATATTTTCAGTAATTACTTAGTAAACTCTCAGTAAATTACTCAGTAAATTCCTTTTAAATTCACAGAAAAATTCTTAGTAAATTTTCAGTAAATTACTTAGTAAATTCCCAGTAAATTATCAGTAAATTCCAAGTAAATTCTCAGCAAATTCCCAGTCAATTACTCAGTATGTTTCTCATTAAATTCTCAGTAAATTTCTAGTAAATTCTCAATAAATACTTAGTAACTTACTCCATAAATTCCATGTAATGTCTCAGTAAATTTTCTGTAAATTACTTAGTAAATTTCCTGTAAATTCTCGGTAAATTCTCAATAAATTATCCATAAATTACTCAGTAAATTCCTAATAAATTTTCAGTAAATTCTCAGTAAACTCTTTGTAAATTACTCAGCAAATTCTCTGTAAATTCCTAATAAATTCTCAGTAAATTACACTATAAGTTTTCAGTAAATTCTCTATAAATTACTCATAAAATTACTCAGTAAATTACTAAGTAAATTCTAAGTAAACTACTCAGTAAATTACTCAATAAATACTCAGTAAATTCCCTATGAATTCTCAGCAAATTCCTTGCAAATTCTTAGTATATTAATCAATAAATTCTCAGTGAATTCCCAGTAAATTCTTAGTAAATTCCTTGTAAATTACTCTGTAAATTTCCAAAAAATTCTTAATAAATTAATCAGTAAATTCCTAATAAATTATTCAGTAAATTACCCAATAAGTTCTTAGTAACTTACTCAGTAAATTTTCTGTAAATTTTCGATAAATTACTCAGTAAATTCCCCGTAAACTCTCAATAAATTCTCATTAAATTCTCCCTAAATTATCTGTAAAGTTCCAGTAAATTACATAGTAAATTCCCAATAAAGTCTCAGTCAATTACTCAATAAATTCTGAGTAATTGCTCAGTAAATTACTCCCTAAATTCTCAGTAAATTATGAATAAATTCTCAATAAACTACTCAATAAATTCTCAGTAAGTCACATAGTAAATTCTCAAAAAATTCCCAATAACTTCCTAATAAATTACTTAGTAAATTCTCAGTAAATTACCAGTAAATTCCCATTAAATTACTCAGTAAATTATAAGTAATTACTCTGTAAATTCTCGGTAAATTAATCAGCAAATTCTCTGTAACTTACTTAGAAAATTACTCAAAAAATTACTAAATAAATTCTTAGTAAATTACTCAGTAAATTACCAACAAATTCTTAGAAAATTACTCGGTAAATTCTTGGTAAATTCTCTGTGAATTACTCTGTAAGTTCTCAATAAATTACTTAGTAAATTCCCAGTAAATTTACAATAAATTCCCAGTAAATCACTCTATAAATTCTCAATAAATTAGTTAATAAATTTCAAGTAAATTCTCTGTAAATTACAAATATATTTCTTATTAAATTCTCAGTAAATTACTCAATTAGTTCCTAGTAAATTCTAAATAAATTACTCAGTAAATTCTCTGTAACTCACCCAATAAATACCCCTTAAATTCTCAGTAAATTCTCTATAAATTAGTTAGTAAATTCCTAGTAAATTCTCAACAAATTACTCGGCAAATTCTTAGTTTATTACACAGTAAATTCTCATTAAATTACTTAATAAATTTCAGTAAATTCTCAGTAAATTACTTAGTGAATTCTCAGCAAATTCTCAATAAATTACTTGGTACATTACTCAGTAAATTTCTAGTAAATTCTCAGTAAATTACTTAATAAATTCTCAGTAAATTTCAAATAAATTACTCAGTATTTTACACAGTAAATTACAGGAAAATTATCAGTAATTACTCAGTAAATTCTCAGTAAATTCTCAGTAAATCATCAATAAATATTCAGTAAATTACTCAATAAATTCCAAGCAAATTCTCAGTAAATTATGCAATAAAATCTGAATAAATTCTCAGTAAATTCACAATAAATTCTCAGTAAATTACTTCATAAATTCCCAGTAAAGTACTCAGTAAATTCCTAATAAATTCTCAGTAGATTACTAGTAAATTCTCCGTATATTACTCTGTAAATTCTAAGTAAATTACTCAGTAATTTCTCATTAAATTTTTAGTAAATTACTCAATAAATTTCCAGAAAATTACTTAGTAAATTCTCAGTAAATTACTCAAAAAATTATTTTGTAAATTCCCAGTTAATTACTCAAAAAATTACTCACTAAATTCCCAATAAATTCTCAGTAAATTCTCATTAAATTACATAGTAAATTCCTAATAAATTCTCAGTAATTAGTCAGTAAATTCTCATTAAATTCTCAGCAAGTTTTCAGTAAAATACTTGTAAATTCCCAGTAAATTCTCAATAAATTACTTAGAAAACTCTCAATAAATTCCTAATAAATTCTCATCAAATTACTCTGTAAATTCCTTGTAAATTACTCAGTAAATTATCAGTAAATTCCCATTAAATTATCGGTAAATTCTCAGTATATTATTCAGCAAATTCCCAGTAAATTCTCAGTAAATAACACAGTAAATTCTCAGTAAATTCTTAGCAATTAGTGTGTATATTTCTAATAAATTCTTTGTAAATAACTCAATAAATTTCCAGAAAATTCTGAATATATACTAAGTAAATTACTCAGTAAATTAAACAATAAATTCCCAGTTAATTCTCAGGGAATTCTCAATAAATTCTCAATAAATTACTCAGACATTTACTTTGTAAATTCCCAATAAATTAGTTAGTAAATTTCCAGTACATTGTAAATAAATTCTTAGTAAACTCTCAGTAAATTACTCAATATATTCCCAGTAAATTCTGAGTAAATTAGTCAGCCAATTCCTAGTAAATTCTCAAGAAATTCTCAGTAAATTACTTAGTAAATTCCCAGTAAAATTGCCTATAAATTCTCAATAAACTCCCTGTAAATTCCTAGTAAATTACTCAGCAAATTCCTAGTAAATTCTCAGTAAATTAATTAGTAAATTACTCTGTAAATTTCCATTAAATTCCCCGTAAATTCACAATAAATTCTGAGTAAATTACTCATTAAATTTTCAATAAATTACTCTGAAAATTCTCAGTAAATTGCCATTAAATTCTCAGTAAAATACATAGTAAATTCTAAGTAAATTTCTCAGTAAATTACATAGTAAATTACTCAATAGATTCACAATAAATTCCTTGTAAAATCTTAGTAAATTACTCTGTAAGTTCTCAGTAAATTCTCTGTAAATTACTTAAAGAATTACTTAGAAAATTGCCAATAAATTCTCAGTAAATTAATCTGTAAGTTCTCAGTAAATTCTTTGTGAATCACTAAGAAAATTACTCTGTAAATTGCCAGTAAATTCTCAGTAAATTACTGGATAAATTCTCAGTAAATTACGTAGTAAATTCAGCGTAATTTCTCAGTAAATTCTTAATGAATTCTCAGTAAATTACTCAGTAAATTTCAAGAAAATTCTCAATAAATTACACAGTAAACTGGCAGTAAATTGCTCAGTAAATTCCCAATAAATTACTCAGTATGTTCTCAGTAAATTACACAGAATTCTCATTAAATTCCCAGAAAATTCTCAGTAAATTACTCAATAAATTCTCAGTCAATTACTCAGTAAATTCTTAGTAAATTATTAAATAAATTTTCAGTAAATTCTCAGCAAATTCTCTTTAAATTCCCAGTAAATACTCTGTAAATTACTCTTTAAATTCCCACAAAATTCTCAGTAAATTAATCAGTAAATTGTGAGTAAATTCCAAGCAATTTCTCAGTAAAGTCGCAGTAAATTAATCAAGAAATTACTCAGTAAATTCTCAGTAAATTACTCTGTAAATTCCTATTAAATTCTCAATAAATTACTCATGAAATTCTCAGTAAATTCTCTGTAAATTACCTAATAAATTCTCAGTAAATTATTCAATAGATTCCTAGTAAATTGTTAGTAAATTACTTTGTAAATTCTCTGTAAATTACTCTATAAATTAATAGTAAATTCTTAATAAATTCTCAGTAAATTACTCTATAAATTCTGAGTAAATTCTTAGTAAATTACTTAGTGAATTCCTAGTAAATTCCCGGTAAACTCTCAGTAAATTTCTTGTAAATTGTCATTAAATTCCTTGTAAATTCTCAGTAAATTACTTAGTAAATTTTCAGTAAATTATTCAGTAAATTCTTAATAAATTCTCAGTAAATTCCCAGTAAATTACTCAGTAAATTCGCAATAAATTATCTATAAATTACTCAGTAAATTCCTAGTAAATTCTTAGTAAACTCTTAGTAAATTACTGTCATGACCTGAACCCGCCCTTATGGATTAAGGTCATAGCCAACCAGTAATCAAGGGATTATCTACGACCTTAAACCTGATCAAACATATTTTCAATAGAATAAGGGGCAAAACGGAAGCAGACTTAAAAATTTTACTCAGTAAATTCAAAGTAAATTACTCAGTAAATTCTCAATAAATTACTTAGTAAATTACATAATAAATTCTCAGTAAATTCTTGGTGAATTCTCAATAAATTACTCAGAAATTTACTTCGTAAATTCTCAGTAAATTAGTTAGTAAATTCTCAATAAATTCTCAGTAAATTCCTAATAAATTCTTAGTAAATTCTCAGTAAATTAGTCAGCCAATTCCTAGTAAATTCTAAGGAAATTCTCAGTAAATTACTTTGTAAATTCCCAGTAAATTGCCTATAAATTCTCCGTAAATTCTCAATAAATTCCCTGTAAATTCCTAGTAAATTACTCAGCAAATTTCCAGTAAATTTGCAATAAATTCTTAGTAAATTACTCAATAAATTTCAAGTAAATTACTTAGTAAATTCCTCGTAAATTCTCAATAAATTACTCAGCAAATTACTTAGTAAATTCTATGTAAATTACTTAGTAAATTGCCATTAAATTTTCAGTAAATTCTCAGTAAATTACGTAGTAAATTCCTAGAAAATTCTAAGGAAATTTCTCAGTAAATTACATAGTAAATTCTTAGTAAATTACTCAGTAAATTCTCAATAAATTTTTCTGTAAAATCTCAGTAAATTACTCTGTAAGTTCTCAGTAAATTCTCTGTAAATTACCTAATAAATTCTCAGTAAATTATTCAATAGATTCCTAGTAAATTGTTAGTAAATTACTTTGTAAATTCTCTGTAAATTACTCTATAAATTCTCAGTAAATTACTCTATAAATTCTGAGTAAATTCTTAGTAAATTACTA
>NW_021025060.1:2041783-2084785 GCF_004153795.1 Camellia sinensis | reverse complement strand
CGAATTTACGCGATATATCTTTCAGATATAAAGGCTTTTGAAATCCTTTTATTCCACATTCTGAAATCACTTGCTCGCTCAACATACAAAACCCTTCACCTCTATTCGTCTCCCACTTCTTTCTACTCCCTTTTTCAGCTTCGTCCTTTGAGAAAGCGTTTTATCAATGGCTTCCTCCTCATTGAAAGTGCCAGTTGTAGAGCGTGCGAGCCCATCTATAGCCCTGAAAAGGCTTATTGATGCAGAATGTGAAAAGTACAAAGTTGGGGAGAAAAATGCCATTGACGGACGCATCTTCATTCCTCGTCGTCATGTGCAACAAGACTATGTGCTTGGTCCCATATTCAAGGAGATTCATATTGAGCTTCCAGCTCTATACCCTCGTCTGGAAGACCATTGTCTCCTTTATGAAGGTGGCCTTGACTGGAGGAACTGGAAGACGAATCGCCCCCATCGATGTTGGCCCACAGTGAGACCAGAGTGGCAAGAATGGTATGATCGGGTTGTCCCTGATAGGACTCTGGACCTTCAAGAACTCTGCCTTCTCGATGCCCTCCGATTATCCAGGTCAACTATCTCAGAGGACCCCTTCTTAATTCCTGCTACCCTGTGCTTTTGGAATCTTGTTTTTAATTTTTTCCAATTCAGAAGTGGGATGATGGCCCCTACTGTTCTTGACATTTGCCATCTATTAGGATTATTTCCCATTGGAACCCCCATTGGACCAGATTATTCTGATCTAGCAGTCCCTTTTTCCCTCCCCTCTCTTAACTCATTCTATAGTGACCTTGTCAAGGCTAAGAATAGAAGAGAGGGTCCTGTGACCGATAGGGAATTCTTTTCTTTCTTACTATATTGGCTTTGCAAATTCCTTTTCTGCACCTCTTCTCAAAGAATCATGCCTGAATTTGCCCCTCTTACCAAAGCCCTTGTTTTACAGAAGAGGGTGGCTTTAGCTCCATACGTTCTGGGTCATGTATATAGAGCTTGTTCTCATTTCTGTGAGAAACCCTTAGATGCCAATCAAGGGGGGCCATTTTGGATTCTTCAGCTTTGGCTGTTTGCTTATTTCACTGAGTTACAATCCAAATGCCTTAAATTTTTTGAGCCAAACCGTCCTACTCATGGCATGAGGCTAGCCAATGCTTCCCTTTATCCTTCTACTTTTGTTTTTTACTCTCTTTCTTCCACCGGCTTCCAGCTTCTCCTCCTTCCTACTGCTTTCGTCCCTTCAAACCCATGACCATTGGCCCATCTTGGTTGAAGAATTTCCTGAGTGATATGCTCTGTGCTTCACTTGCTCACAAAGACACATGGGCCTCTATTTTAATCCCTAGAGAATTATTCATTGGGACCATGAACCCCAAAGCTTACAAATGCATTGCTGAGCCCTATTGTCCTGCTCAATTTGCTAGACAATTTGGTTTCTCACAAGGGGTCCCAATATCTCTCTGCAGTAACACCAATCTAAGTCTCACCACCAGGGATTTGAAAGTTCATCGGTCCAGACTAGAAGAGGCAACTTCTAAGTTTATACAGGACTTGATTGATTTTGAGTATATCCCTTTTCTTCCTCAAGGTAACATGTTGAAGAGGTACCATAACTAGTGGGTGTCTAATATGGAAGTATATCTGGCCATTTCTCCTCAAGACTTACTGATGGTGTTGGATGTGCCCAAGCCCAAAGGAGCTGGAGTTGCTATTCCTTCCACTGTCCTTACCACTTCAGCTCCTGTACCTGCTACCACACAGTCTGCTCCTGCTGCCTCGACTCCTTCTAGAGTTACGCGGGCCGCCTCGAAGAAAGGTATATACCGTTGTCTCTTCTCCTTTTGCCTTCTTTATAATGCTTTTAGCCTTATCTTTAGTTCTTCTTTTGTGAAGGTGGTGCGGGTGTGTAGATACCCCATTTTTGACCGTCCTCAAGACTTGGACGTCACCGCTTGAACACCCGACGATCATCCTTGTTTGTGTTCGCCTTGAGTTCTCGGAGACCTCGGCTACGCGCCTTGCCTCAGGATCTCTCGACTCAACTGTTTTGTGTCTGGTTTTGCACCAAACACTTGTGTTTTGCCTTGGAGGGGGCAGGGAATGGCTTGTGAGCCATCCCCACACATCACCGGCCATGGCTTGAGGCCACCGGCTGTGTTTTGCTTCCACCGACCAAATGTTTGGCTGGCTGGCACTATAGATGGTCGACCGACCATCTATTTTGGCCAAATTGCATTTTTGGCTGGCCGACCACTGTTCATCTGCTTTTGCAGATATTTTATGCTAGCTGGCATACACTTTTCTCCCCTCCATACACGTGTATGGAGGGATCTCCCTCTTGTTAGCTTGCCTTGGAGGCTTTACAAGATTGAATCCTCTATAAGAGGAGGTCTTTGCTCCCTCTTTTAGGTTAGACAACTTTTTTTCAGAGCTTTGAGTTCTAGGGTTAGGGTTTGCATATATCCTATCTCTATATCTCTCTCTCTTTGTGTTTTTGTGTGTGTTTTATCTTACTATTGCACACAAACACCTAGTCTTACACCTTTTCTTGGTTGCTGAGGGGCCAGAGGTCTTTTCTTGAAGTTTTTAGACTGGTTTGGAGCCAAAGAAGCAGCTGGAGTGCTGTTCTTGAAAGAGGTCTTCAAGGGTAAGGACTTTACCTTTAAATATCCCATTTTTGCATAGCTTTTTTACCTATCTTGCAACCGTTTTTAGGCTTTTCATATAATATATAAAAGTTCTATTTTTGAGTCCTTCAAATAGTTGTTTAAGATTGTTTTGAACTTTGGGGTTGTTTGACCCCTCTCAAGCCTTGTTAGGCTTCATTTTTGTGCATTTTTGGTGAGCTCCGGGACCATTGTGTTTGGGCCTCCTCACCACTGAAATCTTGAGGGATTTTAGTGGTGAGGATGGTGCCTTGAGGTCTCAAGAAGGAGAGGGCCACCCCCTCTCCTTGTTATCCTTGAAAAGGGCTATTTTTGCCTCTTGAGGGAGCATCTAGTTTAGGTTCATGTTGATCATGCCTTAACTGATTTTTGTGCTTATATTGCCATGATATAGCATTGTGTTAAGTTGGTTTAGACACACCTTGCATGCCTTGCATACATGTCTTGTAATGCCACATCTTGCCTTAACATGCATCATAATGAACCATGACTCTCTATCATGATTTAGGCCTAGCTTTGTGAAGCTTTCATGCATGTTTTAGTATACTTTAGCTCTGTTCTTAGTTGCTTTAGCCATGCTTGACATGCTTTGTGTAGTCTCTTTACATTCTAGCTTGTAGGCCTTGAGTGTGTGAAGTGTTGAGCATGCATCATTTGGTCTATTTCAGTGGTTTGACCCCACTTGTAGCATCATTTCAGTCCTCTTAACCTGCTTGCATGCTTGCATTTAATGCTCTTTTGATACTTTAAGAGGTTGTGTTGTATGCTCCATGTTCAAGCATTTGTGCATGCCTCCATGCGTAGATCATTTAGATGCCATCTAAGTGGTTTTTGGGGCTTGTCTTAACATGTTTTAGGACTGTTTTGATTCATTTTGATCATTTGTTTCATGTGTCCTATGATCATGGTTTAAGCCCTTTGGCTTGTCTTGGATTTTAGGCTTTACTTGCATACTTTACTTGTGTTGATTAGTCGGTTCGGCACCTCTTTTAACATGATTTTCAGAGCCTGTAATGCATGCCATTTATCCATGTTTGCATCCTCTTAAGTGTGCTTGAGAGTTGTCTCTTAATGCCTAAGTGTTGGTCCTTGTGTGCATGCATGTTTGTATGTCATTTTGACTTCGTTTTTGAGCATGTTGGCCACTGTTTTGGGCTTAGTATAGAGCTGCCCAACTAGTGTAAGTCCCTCCTTTGCATGACCGTTGCATGCTCACCTTGTATGTTGTTGCATAATTGAAGTTGCATGATTGAATGAAGTCACATGCTTTCTTGCATGCTTGAACACCCACATTGTGTCTTGCATACTTGTTGGTTGCATTGCTTCATGCCTTCCATGCCTTGCATGATTGTTGTATGCCTTGTATGCTTCTTTGCATTTCCATGATTGCATGCTACCTCACATGCCTAGGTTGCATCACATTGGCACGCATGCTTAACCTCTTGAATTGATTGTGATAAAGGTTGAGCCCCATTGTTTGTTTATGTGCATTTCACTCCACATTGAAAATGCACAACTTGGTTCCTTGGGCCATCACGCATTGAAATGCGCGATTGGTGGTCCGAGAATCGAGAACCATATCTCTTTGAGTCATAAACATGATAAGGGATGTGATTGGTGCATACATTGCTTGAAATGCATTGCCATGCTATGTTTTGCCCTCCGCTGCTGTCAAAAACAGATTCTGCAGGAAGATTTGGCCGGCCGGCCATCTGCAGTGCCGACCGACCAAATATGGATGGCTGAGAGCCCAAAAAATGGTCGATGACCATTCTCCATGGCCGGTGACCAATTCCCTCAGCCGGTGGTGTTCCACAGCATTCAGGGAAGCAATCCTGAGATTTGTGCAGTCTTCAGAGAAGGATAACAGTCAAAGCAGAGGCAACTTGTACATGGCAGTGGACTTCCGAGCGGAACCGAGCACGCGTGCATTGGACCCTCTCCCCAAGGCTGCTTTTATTGCTTTCTTAGATTAGTTAATTCGCTTAACTAGTTTAATTTGTCTGTAATAATTAATTAGCTTGTAGGTTAATTAATTGCATTATTCTTTTGATCCCTCCGAGTGAGGGCGAATTTGTAATAAGTGTGGGTGCGTGTGTGCATGTCTCCCAACCCCCGTTTCTTTCTCCCTTTTACTTACCTGCTTTAATGGTTAGTATTAGGGCACATTTTAATTTAGCATACCTTATGCTATGCATGTGTGCATCACTCATTAGTATTGTATGCACCAAGCTCGGCGCATCATGCTAACTGCATAAGTATTTCAATTCTAACTTGAATACGTGCATCAAATGGTTGCATTTCACATGCCATTCTAGGATTAGCCGAGCCTATCCTAATTGCATTCTGTATGCGTTGCATTAGGCACTTAACATGGACTAGGATCATGCATGATTACTGACTAGTTCATTGTTTTGGCACGGAGTACGATGTAATTATTTATGCTTTAGCATCTCGCATGAGTGTGAATGTCAACATGACAGCATGCTTACCATGTGGCTAGATGCTTATGTGATATAAACTGCTTGAGTACCTGTGGGTGAAGGTTGGATTGTTTGAGTTGGAACAACTTGTTGAAATCCGTGCTTTAGCCTACTTGCGAGTAGCAAATTTCAAACTATTTTGCAAACAAACAGATATGCAATGCTTCGTTCCAAATTAGGCGATCTAGTCTATATTTTTGTGTTGTGCGCATCACATAGTAATTCTAGCTAATTAACTGGAATAAGAACACATAAACGTTTTCAAAATTGGATATCATGGTTAGTAGAGGCCGATCTTCGGATCGGGTGAGAGGGGGTGCTCATAGCTGACCTTTCCCAATCGTACCCAAGTTCTCGAGCCGAGGCAACTTTGGTAATGACGAACACGTGGCCTTAGGCAAACGAGTCAGGGTTTCCTAAATTCCCCTATTAAAAAATATTTAGGTGGCGACTGTGTATCTGGCAAAGCAGTCCATGTTTGGCACTTCTTTTCTAAAAATCTATTTTCTCAAAACGATTTGCCGGATTTGGACTCTTTGGTTCAGATTAAGAACCGTGACAATTCGAGTCCGAACTGTAGCATGGGGCCCACGGGCGCGTCTACAGGGTGCCTCATAGGGAGATTCTTCTCAGAAGACCCAAGCTCTAAATCTTCTCAAAAGCAAACGGCAACAAAAGAAAATGAGACTTTTACTTGAGCCTAAAAAGGAAGTACCTGAGGTTCAAGCAGAAGAAGAAGAAGAAGCAACTCAAGAGCAAGAGTCAGCCTTGAAAAGAAGGAAAAGAGTGACCATCCATTTTTCTGGCTTGGTTCAAGATCCCACTCATGAGACGACTGTCAAAGTAGTAGAAGAGGAACTCACTTCTGAAGAATCTGAACCCCAAGTTGGAGAGAAAGAAATTGAGAAAGAACAGGAAATACCAGTACAAAGGAAAAAGAGAAGGAAAACGACTGTCTCTCCTTCTGATTTGGTCGAAGACCCTATTCATAAAGCAGCTGCTAAGGCTGTAGAACGAGAGCATTCTAAGGCCATAATTTTTTTTTGAGAGAGCTAAGAAGAGACGGCAGTAGCAATTCTGAAGAGATGAAGCAATTGCTGCTGATGCAATTTAAAAGGAAACTGCAAGAAGGCAACGTATTGCTAAGCACTATTCCCTCCGAAGCTCTCCTATTGCTGCTATCACTTCTGAAACAAGTAATTTCTTTCATGCTTCTACTGTTTCTCTCTTATCAACTACTGTTTCTCCTTTATCAAATTTTTGGTATTGAAACTTGACATTACTTTGCATCTCTTCTTTCGCAGCAACAACTACTGAGCCTATTTTTCCAATAAGGACTCCCTCAGTTTCAGTTGAAGTTGATCAGATGCAAAATGTGAGGACTATTCAGATAATACTCCCACTTCCTAGGCCTACATTCAATGTATCCTCCTTTAAGCCAAGCATTCCCGCATCTCTTTCCTTTGGATTAAATTTGTATCTTCCTTACTTATCTTTGAATCTACCTCAATTCAGTTCTCTTTCGAGCCTTGCTCTTCTCCTTCCTCCTAAGGAAATTTCAACTGCTGCTCCATCACTGATGGTAGCTGATTCCCCTACAGAAGGTGCTGGCAGCTCTCCAACCCATGGTTTATTACCTTTACCTACTTCCAGCCCTTCTTCCCTTGACATATTGGTGGCTAGAACCATAGAGACTACTGAAGATGCTCCCCCCGTTTCTCCTATCCCTATGCAATCCTTTGTGCCTTCCACCAATGCTCTTTCTGCACCCCTTATGTCTTCGGATGAGGTAGATATCTTCGAAGCAAGACTAGCCAGTCTCTTTGACATGTCCTCTACCTCTCCAATAGCTAATTATGAGGCTGAGCCATTAGTTCTGGCTGATTCCTTGTTAGCAATTCTTGAAAGCTCCTCTTCCTCCAGTAGTAAGCCTTCTGCACCCCTGATGGACTTAGACAGCTGTCTGGAGTTATTGACATCCTTTTCAAGGATTCCTTTCGAGGCTTTACAAAGGCCTATAATAAGAAATGGCTTCCTTCAGTGCTGCAAAGTTATTGAGCAATCCAGTATAACTGTCTCAAGTCATCTATCTCAGGCAGCAGCTACTATTGACTTTTACATCAACATTTGTCATGTTGCCAAGGCTGCAGAGGAGAACTTAGTGAGAGACCAGAGCTTTGTTTCCACAGTACATGCTGAAGTCTCCGAGCTAAAGGAACAACATTCCTCTGTCTCCTATTTTTACACCCAACTACTGGAGAGGAAAGCTCAACTTGAAGAGGAGCTATCTGTAGTGAACCAGGCCTGAATCCGTACTGACACTAAACTGCAGATCACCAACCAAGGATTGGCCGATCGAAAGCAAGAAATGACCATAACCATCCAGTTGTTTTCTTCATTTAAGAATAGGAAGTCTGTTGTAAAAGAACAATTAAAGCATTGTAATGATTTTTGGGCCAATTTATGGCAAAATGTATTTAACTCTTTATAAAAAAATAAAAAAAAACAAATTCTGATTTATCATTTGAGTACTCTTGTGTTCTTTTTCTTGACATTTATTCTATTCCTTGTGTTTCCCAAATAGTTGGAAAATAAGGCTTCAAATATCTGTCATTAATCTTTTTGGGATGTATGTATCCATTCAAATTTCTCAAATGGTATGCTCCGAAAGGCAAGACTCTATGAATTTGATATGGTCTTTCCCAGTTAGGTGACCATTTACCAAACTTATGGTTTTTAATTTCTATCGGGAGTATTGTCTTCCATACCAAATCACATTTATCGAAGCCAATATGTTTGACTTTCTTATTGTAATTTTTGGCTGCTTTCTTCTTTTGAAAGAGAATGCTATTTAATGCCAGGATTCTGGCTTCATCTATTCCTTCTAATTCCAAGCACATACTCTGATGGTATTGCTCAGGATCTAGCTGGTCTTGACATCTTACCCTCAAAGACTTAACATTAATTTCCACAGGCAACACAGCATCATTCCCATACACGATGGCATAAGGAGTAACTCCTGTGCTTAACCTTGGGGAAGTTCTATAAGCCCACAATACATCCAACAATAAGTTATGCCAATCCCTAGGATTGTCTTCCACAACCTTTTGTATTCCTTTCTTCAAGGACTTATTGAATGATTCAGCTTGGCCGTTGGCTTGTGCATAATAGGTGGTGGAATTAACAAGGCTAATTCCAAACTCTGCCATAAAAGACTTCACCATTTTCTCATCGAACACAGTCCCATTATCAACAGTTATAATTTGTGGGATGCCATACCTATGGATTAAATCCTTGATGAATCCAATGACCTCAATCTGGTCTACAGCCTTGTATGGCTTAGCTTCGACCCATTTGGTGAAGTAATCAGTAGCCACTAAAATGAAACAATGATGCTTCGAAGAGGGTGGGTGTATTTTTCCCATCATATCCATGGCCCATCCTCTGAATGGCCAAGACTTTACTACTGCATGCAAGTCAGTTATAGGCACATGCCTTATTGTACCATGCTTTTGACATGCCTAGCAACCCTTTGCATATTCTATGCAGTTTTTAAGGATAGTTGGCTAATAGTAGGAATGCCTTTGAAGCAACCATCTCATTTTCACACCAGGCTGATAAGCACCACAGATACCTTCATGAACCTCAGCCATAGCTGTTAATGCTTCTTTTGGGCCTAAACATTCCAGCAATAAACCATCTCCCCTCTTTTTGTATAGAGCATTGCTATATATGATGTATTGCATAGATTGCAATTTAATTTTTCTGCTGGCCTTCGAGGATGGGCCAGCCAAGTACTGTATTATTGGATACCTCCAATCTTGTTCCTGTGAGTCATTATGATTGACTTCCAGGACCACATTCCTTTTATTTAAGGGTGGTATAGATTTCTGGTATGTTGTTTGGCTAATATGTTGCTTGTCTTATGTCCATTTGAGTGTCAATCATTCTTTTGAAATTTGAACCCTTCTGAGCCACCTTATTGGCTTTGTGATTCATAAATTTTGGGATATAAGTCACATTTGTTATTTGAAACTGAGAAAGCAAATGTAATGTAGCAACATAATATGGTAACATGCTTGCACTCTGACATTTAAAAATTCCTTTTACTTGGTTGATTACCAATTGGGAATCTCCAAATACAGTAATTGCGTGAGCCAGTAATCCAATAAGTATCTCAAGTCCCATTACAAAAGTTTCATACCCAGCTTGGTTGTTGGAACAAGTAGCTTCATCAATTCTGAAACCATGTGTGGTTTCTACCCCCTGTGGTGACTTAATCACAACGCAAATTTCGACTAGACCATTGGCTTTTGATCCATCGACCCACATTTATCATGGCTCAACATTAATCATACCAAGATCCATTGTCTCTTGGCTTTCTGTTTAACATGGATGATCTGCCAAGAAGTTAGCCAAAACTTGTCCTTTTACTGTCTTTTAGGGGACATATTCTAGATGAAATTCTGATAAAGCTAATATCCATTTGCCAATTCTTCCTCTCAACATAGGTCTAGATAACATGTACTTAATCAAGTCCGTGGTTGCAATTACCAAGACAACAGTAGACAAAAGATAATATCTTAATTTCATTGCTACAAAGTACAATGCAAGGCACAACTTTTCTATGGCTGATTATTTACATTCACAAGAATTTAAAAACCTACTAAGGTAATAAACAACTTGCTCCTTGCCTTCTTCATTGTCTTGGGCTAAGAAAGCTCCCAATGAATCTTCTGCTGCAGCTATGTACAACTTCAAGGGCTTATCACCCTTTGGTGGCATTAGCACTGGAGGGTTGGCCAAGTAGGCTTTGATTTCTTCGAAAGTAATTTGATGTTCTGCTGTCCATACAAATTCCTCATCATCTCTTAACCTTAACAAGGAAGAAAATACTTTAGTTTTCCCTGCAGTGTTAGAAATGAATCTTCAAAGAAAATTAACCTGTCCAAGGAACTTTTGTAATTCCTTCTTACTTGATGGGGGTCTGGCTTCAATGATGACTTTGGCTTTATTCTGGTCAATCTGTATTCCTTTCTTGTGTACTACATAGCCCAAGAAATTTCCAGATGATACGCCAAAAGCACACTTAAGAGGATTGAGTTTCAACTTGAACGTTCTCATTCTTTCGAAAGTTGCATCTAAGTGAAACAGATGCTCCTCCATGGATTGGGATTTAACTACAATATCATCATTATAACACTCTAAATACCCTCCAATGAGGTCATGAAAGATAGTGTTCATAGCCCTCTGATATGTAGCCCCAGCATTCTTCAGACCAAATGGCATTTTAACCCATTCGAAGGTGCCAATATTTCCAGGACATCTGAATGCTATTTTGTGAACATCCTCCTCTGCAATACAGATTTGGTTATAACCAGAGAAAGCAACACCCAATTGTTTGGAGCCACCAAAGGAGGCTTAACCATCCTATAGGCATAGGATATTCATCTTTTGGAGTTGCTAGATTTAAGTTTCTAAAATCAATGCATACCCTCATTTTACCATTCTTCTTAACTACAGGTACAATATTAGATAGCCATTCAACATACCTGGCTGTCCTAATAAAGCCTGTCTTGAGTAGTCTAAGAATTTCCTCTTTAACTTTCTGAATCACTTCTGGACCCATTCTTCTTGATTTTTGCTTGTATGGCTTGAAGTTAGGCTTCATAGGGAGCCTATGTTCCACTAATGACTTATCCAATCCTAGTAGTTCATTATAAGACCATGCAAAACAATCTTTATATCTCCTCAGAATAACCAACAATTGGTTCCTGTCAAGAGCATTCAACCAAGCACTTATATAAATGGGTTGTTGTACAGAACCTTCCCCTAAATTTATTTCTTCTAAAGGGTCTTGTATCTGAGAACTTACTGAAGCTCCTTCTTTGATTCCTTCTGACTTCGAAGCAATCTCCTTGTTGTGTTCTGTTCCCAGGTTCTTTGATTCACCTCTTTACCCTCCTCCTCATAGACAAAGTCTGTCCACAAGGCTTCTTCTTCTTGTATTTTCTGGACTTTTGTTTCAATGTCCAATGCACAGTATTTATCAAGGCCCAAAACTCTGGCTTGTTGCTGCTCCTGCTTGTAGCCAATTATCATGGCTTTTTTCTCTTGCTCCTGCACTTTCTGGACTATTGACTTTACATCCAATATTGAAAACTTAATTAGAGCCAAAAACTTGGCTTTTGGTGCTTCATCTCTTTGCCTACAACCAGGCATCATTGTCATCTTTAACGACAACCTCTTCATCAGCACTCTCCTGGACTAAGTGCTTTAGGTGTGTCACTTCCTCATCAGCCCTCACTTCGGCTGAGCCATCAAATTTCCTCAGTATACTGAGTGGTGTTACTCCCTCAATATATAACTTGGCCTCTGCGAAGTCTGCGCAGGCTATGAAAGGTTGAGGATCTGCATCAATTTCCTCTGTCTCTCCATTGCCCAAGGCCATCATTATTTTCTAATGCAAAGAGGAAAGCACACATTTGTTAGTGTGGATCCAATCCCTACCAAGTAAAGCATTGTACTTAGCATTACTGTCGATCACGAAGAATGCCGTCATGCAGTCCCTAGTTTCCACACTCAGGTTGATGGGTAGAATTCCCTGAGCGATCTGTCTGTCTCTAGCGAAACCAGCAATGCTTGTACTGGTTGGGATTAACCTGGGATTCCTTTTCCCTAATTTCTTCAAGGAAGATTTCAGTAGTAAGTTCACCGTTGCCCCATTATCCACCAAGACTTGGTTCAATTGTATCTCATCGAAGAAGGACTTGATATACAAAGGCTTGACATACTGTGTCATAGAATTCGAGGGGTACTCAAAAGGATATGAGAGGTTAATACTCACCACTTCTTCACTCTCATATTCAGTTTCCATTGGGGTAACCATTCCGGAATTATCTTGCACCATACTCACTTGTGAGTCTTCGCTAGAGATTGGAATTGGGTCAATTTCTTGCCCCTCTTGATTCTCATCTCCAGCTTGGAATTCATGCGGTAGTATGTGTACCATGTTCACTGACACTGAGCCAAATTGGATGGCTGGCTGTGTCTGTTTTTCCTTTTGACCATCTTGTTCAGTTACTCCAGAAGCATCCTCCATGCTGCTCTCTGGCACTTCACCCTTCGAATGGTCTGTCACGACTGGTTTTTCAACCAGAAATGTTTGTTCAGCCATGAAGGCTTCGAACATTTCTTCCTCAACCATTTATTTCTTTTGGTCCAAGCCAACTTCTTTCTCCGTCTCGCTGTCATCTCCATCAATGCCTTCTCTAATCTCGCTAAACTGGACTTCTCTCTGGCTTTTAGTTCAGAGTGAACTTTGGCCAACTGTTCTCTACTGTAACCCATTTTGCCTCGTAGAGTTGGTTTTGGAGTATGGTCTGACTTTGGATTCTTCTTTTCTTCTGTTTGTACCAATGAAAAACTCTTTCTATTCTCTTTCAGGTTTCGCTGGTACTGAGTGTACCTACGCTGAATTTTTCTCCTTTGTGATCTAGAAATTACGAGGACCATATCTGGTTCCTTTGTTTTTGGGTGCTTAAGCAACACCCAATTGTTTGGAGCCACCAAAGGAGGCTTAACCATCCTACCTTGGGTTCTAATTACATCTCTTTGGGTAAACACTTCCCTAGGTTTATTCTGAATCACAAACCAATCTGGGACCCCAGGTACCCACGAACCTACTGACCCTACCGTTGAACCGCTTCTTTCTTCCTTCGAAGGCATCTTCGAAACTGGCTGCGAAGGCCACCGCTTAGCCCTAGCTTCATGTTTTGGGCCTAACTCAGGCCTTTGATAAAGGTAGCCACTTTCTGTTCTACGCGATACTGGTCTACGGGGCCAATCTCTGGCTCTGATCCCACAAACTGAGCCCCTCTCTGACCTCCTTTCAGAATGACTGTTCTCCACTCTGTAATAGTTAGGTGGCCTGGACTCATGTAAAGGCCTCTTGCCCTTGGAATGCATTCTATCAGCTATTGGTTCAACCCTCAATGGCTGCTGCCTAACACCAGATGGATATGGCCTTTTATTGTAAGCATTGGTTGGTTTAGGACGTCTCTGTACATCCTTGTAATATTGCTTCCCATCAATTGGAAGTACTTTCAACCACTTGTAGCTTAGTCTGCACCTAGGACACATCTTTTGCATTACAGCTGCCTCTAAGGAATCATCATCCAGTGCTTCTTCATCAGAGTCTTCCCTCTGGTGTGAGAAACTTTGTCCAATAGCTGGTGGATTTCCAGTGTCTTTCTTGATAGCTGTCTGGTTGGCCACATGTATCTGCACATTGACTTCTTCCAATTCTTTTAAAGACAGGTTCTGAAAGTCCGGCATAATGACATTAGCTGCCACCTCTCCAATTTCTGAAAATGGATTACTGTCGATCCCCATGGCTTTTTCAGCTTTGGTTGGGAATTTCAAACTTCCTTTCCGAATTTGTTCTTAGATCCTGTCTCGAAAAGCAATATAGTTCTTAGTCGAGTGAGATCAAGAGTTATGCCATTTACAATATACTTTTCCTTTAAGTTCATCAAGAGATGGAATTTTAACTCCTTTTGGTAACTTAAGGAAATTGACCGCAAGCAAATGATCAAAAATGTCATCTTCCTTAGTTAAATCGAAAGAGTATTTCCTGTGAAGGTCTTTCTTTTTAAATTGTTGGTCAATTATTGTATCCTTATGAATTAATGTTTCACAGATCACAGGTTCCTTCCCCACAAACTCTGCTGCATCAATCTCATAATTAGGATCTCTATAATATGTCTTGTACGATGCATTATTTCGATCTTGTTCCTCCTCTAGTAATGCTTCGTATCTGGACACCTTATAAGTGAGTTCTACTAAGTCTCTGAACTCATTTGAGTCAAACTTCTTTCGAAGCCTAAACTCTAAGCCATTTTGAGCCAATCTCACGAATACTGGCTCTGGCAGGATGACTCTACATTTATTTCGAGCCCTTTTAAATCTGGTAATAAACTGAGTGGCCTTCTCGTCAGGCCTTTGACTCAATCTTGCCAAGTCTGCCATGGAAACCTCTGGCTCCGATTGGAAGAATTGGGCATGAAATGCCTCTTCTATTTGTTGCCAAGTTTGGATAGAGCCAGGTGTAAGGCTAATATACCGTACAAATGCTCCCCCAGTTAGGGAATTTGGGAATAACCTTAATTTCATATAGTCATTATTAGTAAATTCACCACATTGAGCAGCAAACCTAGCAATATGCTCCACTGTTGATTGGTTTCCATTCCCATAAAAAAGGGCAAAATCTGGTATCTTGAAATCTCTTGGGTATTCATGTACCCTGTCCACCCATTCTGGGTACGGTTTCCTGTACACTGGAGTCTAGATCCCCCGAGCCATTGGTCCACACATCTCTCTAACAATGTCAACAATTTGGTCCCTAGGGACCATATTTTGTGCTTGCTGAACCAATACTGGAGGAACAAACACAAGATTTGGTGGGCCAACTTGTGCTTGTAGTCCTCTTGGTCCATAAGGTGGTATATTTGGAACTGGTTGTCCCTGTGGTGCAGGTTGCTGTTGGGGGTGTGGGTAACCCCTTTGAGCCTGTCCTACGAAAGGACCTGCGAAAGGCGTTGGAATTGGTGTTGTGTCCCTTCCATTTGTAGGAAAACCTTCCAATCCCCTGAGTATAGATTCGAATAAGGGATTAGTGAAACCCCTTGTGCCAGGTATGGCTTCGAACATGGGATTGAGAACCATTCTTATGCCATTTTCTTGCACTGGGCCAGATCCACCAAATTGCATGGCTTCACTGTTAATTACTGAGGCATTTTGACCTGCTATAGGCCTCAGAATAGGTTCATACCAAGATTGAGGTGATGATCTTTCATAGTTCTAATTATTAGTTTGACCATTAGAATGTCCATTAACTTGCATAGGCTGTTTATCTCTAGCCAATCTTTGTTGAGGGACATTCAAAACTTCCTCCATGTGTCTTACGTTTGTTAATTGGTGGTTATTCATTCGATCCAAAAAAGATGTTGCCCACCTTTCCATTGTGTTCATTAATTGCTGTCCCATTGCATCTATTAAGCCACCCCATGGATTTATTGGCTGAGTAGATGAGACAGTGGATGGTCCAATTCCTTGGTCTCGTCCAACATTACGAACATGTGGTACTTGTTCTGAAGTACTGGTCTGTTCGACCATAGGTTCTAATAAAATGGGAGTTTCCACATGATGTGTTATCACATTATCCTCTGGATTAGGTATCTCTACCTCTCCTTCCACGCCTTCTTCCAAGCATTTATTTTCTCCTTGTCTCCTACGTCTAGCCATTTCAATTATGTCCCACTAGGCGTGCCAAAAATATATGTTGACTTTTTGGCTTTCGAAGGTTATTATTGTAATTACGAGCGTGCCAGCAAGGATCAATCAGTCCTTACAGAAAATTAATTGCCAACCAATTATCAGACGATTGTGTTTTAGTTCTTTCAGCCTCAATGAAGAGGACTTTTACTGGTGGCTTGATTTAGGAGAATTAAGCAAAATAACAATTAAATAAAGAACAGTTGAAGTATTTCATTAACATGAAAAAACTTACAATGATTCAAACTCAGTCTCGTAGAGTTTTATAGCAACAATCTACTTGAAACTACTCCTATGAACGAAGTGCAGTGCAGTGCAGAAATTTAAAGTACAGAAAATGTAAGACTGGAAATGTAAAACTGAAATAAGTATAATAAGGCTGGTTTTTTGGATCTGAGTCTGGGGGCTTTTTCTAGGACTTTCTGTGCTATTTATGCTGCTCAAGGATGACTATCGAACTGCATTTCTAACCGTCGAACTACTCCTCCATGATCGCTGATCATGTTGCCTCAAGATTAGCTCAATTATGCCATTACTTGCAGTTAGACTTCCCTCATAAATTTGAATTTGAAATGTGAGTAACTGTTGACGCCACATCACCTTGCATCTCTTTGTTGATCCACTGCTACTCAGATCTCGTCATAACCAATACTAATTGCCACGTGTACGATCAGGATCGAAGACTTGAATAGTCTTCCTATATTATCCTTATTTTGCCACGCGTCGAATTGACGCGTCGAATTGTAATTGGCTTGTACAAAATATGTAGCCAACATAATCACTTTTTTATTTATTTTCTTAAGAGACTCCTTATTCTTTCTCTATTTTATTAACAAATTCTCTATTTTTACTTTATTTTATTAAAATATAATTTTTAATTATAAATTTAAAAAAAATAAAAATCATAAATGTGTACTACAGTTCCTAAACAAAACAAAACAAAAGAAAGCAAAGCAAAATAAATATTTATATATATAAGGGAGCTACAGTGACTCCCTACAAATAGGGAGCCACTGTAGCAAAAACTAATTTAGACACTTCACAAATGTTTTTTCAAATTTTAGTTCCTTTAAGGCAAGGGTTTTTTTTTTTTTAAATATTTTTTTAAAGACAATGGAAGTAGAGAATATAAGCCGCTACCTCTCTTAAATATGCCCACAAAGATTTTTATTTTTGGTAGTTTGGACTTGCAAATACAACTCACATATCGGTGATAAATATTTTATTAAAAAAATGACGGAAAAAAATTACTCACGAAAAGAAATCTTTCATTAAAAATGAAGGAGAAAAGTCATCACAAAAAAAAAAAAAAAAAAAAAAGAACAAAACCAGAGAGGCAACGGGGAAGAAGAAAGAAAGTAGTGGCAACCCACACCACTGTGACCCCCATAGCCAGTGACCTCCGGCTTTCCTTCACCTACGGCACCACCACCTTCTCGCCATCGCCGCTGCAGCCCACCTTTCTTTCCTCTTCTTCTTTCTCTTCCTCCTATTTTCTCTCTCTAAAACTACCAACTCACTGACAATCATCCCTATAGCCGAGAGCCCCCTTCTCTCTCTCTCTCTCTCTCTCTCTCTCGCGCACGCACGCGAGTGAGCGATCTCAATCTAGCCACCAACGACGAGCCACCATCTCCATCTAGATCTAGGGTTTGGCCACTTCTACTCCCTAGTCGCCGCTGCCGCCTATGCGAAACCCTAAGACTTCAGAGAGAATTCAAGGTTTTGATTTTTTGGGAATAAACTAAGTATACATTTATAGAAATTGATAAAGAAATTCTCTTCACCTGTGATTTGTAATATATATATATATATATATACATGTGTATTGTAGATTTATATAGATATAAAGAGATATATATATATATATAAAGAGATATTATAATTTATTGAAGGTGAATAGGAATGCAACGGAAGATGAATGGATTGCTTGTTTTTAAGATCTTTGTTGTTGTGCTAGCTTCTTAAAAGTACAACAGAGCTTCTTCAAATCCAAAGAAAAAGGTTACAAAATTTTTAAATCAAAACTAAAAAACTATATATACATATATACATACACACTAATATATATGTATTATTGTCTGATTTTTCTTATGGTGTGTCGGCCATGGACTTCACTCTGTGTTGGTCTCAAAGATCGATTCTCTGTTGAGGACGATGATCGATAAAGAGAGAAAGAGTAGCAACTGAGCTTGCTTTTTCTTGTTAATTTTATTTGTGTTCTACTACTTTTTTTTATTTTTATTTTTTGAAAGTTTGCCCCAAAACGACGTCGTTTTGGGGCACTGCAAGAAACCCCGCAGGAAAGGACCGCAGAGGATCCGGACTCCCTCCGAAATACACACAGCACCAAAAAGCACCCTCTTTGTTGTCCTTCAAGACAAGCCTCAATCTCAGGTCTGCTTTGTTTTCTAGCTTAGCCCTCTGAATTTTCATATATTATTTTAAACAATGTTAGAGTATCGCCAACGGTGTATTTTTTTTTTCCATTAAATTTGAGTAAAAGCTTCAGTTGATATCAAGTGTTCCAACAGAAGTTTTTAAAACTTCATCAGAACATCGATCGACTAAGCAAATGTCCGGCTGGCCAATCGGCCGGTGTTATTTTTTTATAAATTTTTTCCTTGAGGTGGTCATCTGAGGGACATCCGGTAATAAAAATCCAACAGTTATGAATAGTGATTTGATGAAAGGCATATCCAACCTCAATTTGGTGAAAGATTTGAGAAATCTCGGATTTGATGAAAGATTTGGTGCTGGGTTGAAGTAGCAAAAAGTAAGTTTTTTCATCAAATTTAAATTTGATAAACCATTTGGAGAATCATTGGAGATGGTCTTAGAGACTCATATTTGATACTTCTAAATTAGTATTGCAAACAAGCTAAGTCAAGTCGAGTCGAGTTTTAGTATATTTGAACTTTTTTATTAAGATTTTAACGAGTTCGAATTCTAGCTCAAACTCAATAAAAATTTAATGAATCGAGCTTGAGCTGAGTTGGCTTAAACTTGGTTCGCGTTCGAGTTTGTTCATGAGCCTTAACGAGCTAAAAAAATTATAAATTCATATTTACGTATGAAATTAAAATTACAATTGAAATTTTGAATATATAATTATATATACAATATATATAAATATACTTTAAATAAATAAATAATAAAAAGAAGTTAATATCTTACCAAAATAATTATATTTACCACTACTATAATATAAATATATTATCTATAGTTCGTTATTATTTACATATAATAAATTTAGCTATTATTTACATTTATATTATTTAAATATATAACTAATATATTTATTTTATTATTTAAATAAATGTTAAACGAGCCAGTTAAAGAGTCGAGTTTTAATATCTTTAAGTTTGTTTATTAAGATTTTAATGAGTTCAAATTCGAACGTAATAAAAATTTAACGAACCAAGTTTAAACGAGTCCTTCCTAAGTTGAACTCGAACCTGTTCACAAACGGCTCTATTCATTTGTAGCCTTTATCCCAAATGCAACACTCTAACGATATGACAAAAAAATAGAGCCCTACATAATTGAGTATGTGACAAATTAAAAATTAATACCTCATTTTATATCATTATAGATGAAATTGTGAGAATTTTATCTTTTTGTTTTAATAAATGTTTACTTATTAAAAGGTAGCCGTAATTCATATTAGATATGTGTTATGAATTAGTAATAATTTTTTTTTAAAATTTTCATGAATATTGATATATATATATATTTATATATAGTATTTTTTAGGTATTAATTTTCAAACAAGTTACATATATACGTGTGTAAAGTTAAACAAGTTTTCATTTTTCCCCCCAAAAAAAAAAAATCTGAAAATATGTTGTACAATCTCATTATTATGCTAGATATGATGTATTCAAGTTGATACGATGATCAGTAGGTCAAGTCAATATTAAGATAACTAACAGAATTAATTAAATAAGTCGTGTTAATGTTAAAATATTTTGAACACAAATCCACAATCATACAACACAAGAATAACATGACAGCACGAATCCAACCGCTAATATTATTCAACCAGTTGAATATACATAAAAGTACAAAGAAAATGCCACTGCACCTACCATCAAACAAATAAAATGTTGTATAATTACACACATAAACTAGCTACAATCTTTTACAATCAGCTGTATAAGAAATCTAAAAGCTCCTTTTTTTTCAAAGAAAAAAATAGAAAGATTACTGAAACTTTACAACTATGCAGGAGATATCATCCCTGCTTTTCTTAGAAAGAGCCTCCTCTGTTAAATGCTTCGCCGCTGAACGAGCATCTTTTATGTTTTTGATAGAATCCACTGCATCTTGGTTCGACATCACCTGCCCAGTGAACAAAGGCCACAAATTGAGAATTTCAGTTGCATCATCTAAAATTACAAGAGAATGAAACAAAGATAGGGTCCTCAAAAGCATTCTTATCAAATCGGAATTGAATTGTAAAATTTACTCAATTTAAGATTCAATAGCATGAATCGAATCATTTTGATTGAAATTTGTATCAAATCGTACAAATCGAATGTGAATTGTACTATCCTAACAACCAAGTAAAATAGAAAATGATGGAAAATCAGTTTAAGAAAGCAACAAACCTTCCATAACCCATCACTTGCCAAAATGATAAACTCTGTATCATCGTCTATCAGCTCCATCACCACATCAGGTTCTGAGCTCAGATGTCTCTTCAAGGTCTTGTCACCAAACGCCCTTGCCACTGCCAGCTGCCCATCAACTCGAGGGACATCACCTAAGAGTGTCACAAACTGTCAGTTAATTATGCAAATTTAGCTGCCTGAGACATTCACTAGCTCCGATCTCTACTTTGGCAAATGGTCCACTTTTACAACCCAAGAAATCAGGTAACACATCCAAAGTACTATTATCAGAAAATAGGGAAAATGAGAATTTGAAACCTTAAAAATTATAAAAGAAGCATTAAAATTTATAAAAGATGCAAAGTTTATCACTGAAAACAAAAATCAATTCTGACTCCATTCCAGCTAGATGGAAAGGCTGAATATAACTGCCTGTGGTATCCCAAAACCACACAAATATATGTATAGGATTCATAAAATTTCGAATAATAATGATCTTTGACAACTAGACCAACCCAGCAACCATCTTTGACATAAATCACTCCAACTCAAGTTCACAAATATCAAAACATGCCTTACCTGGAATGTTTGATACAAAGCCACCCTTGCTTTCAATCGTCTTTTTTTCCTTGCTTGGTTCATGATCAACCGATAACTGTTTGGCTACACCCTTCTTGCATATAACAGCCCGAGAATCTCCCACATTCGCAACTACGAGCTTCTGACTGTTGATCAGTATTGCCGTTACTGCAGTTGATCCTCCTATTCCCAGTGAAAATGAGTTCGCCAAAATATCAACATCAGTCGTGTGATAGGCTCTCCTCATTGCACTTTTTGTATCGCTCCAAAAGTCATGCTGCTTGCAACAAGAGAAGAGAGATTGATACATGACAAGGTCGTACAAATAAAAAATAATAGTAATAAATATGCAAGGTGATTACCAGAACAAAAGGAAGTGAGAAAAAGAGAAGAAAAAGAAGAAACTATAAGAAATATCAAGAAAGTGGCTGCATGCCCGAGGGTGCAAGGGTTCATGGAGTTGAGGCAAAAACAAAGCTAGAGAACATTAGGAAACATTAAATAAACATGAGTGTGCACACACTATGCATATGCTATGAAAAACTCAGGAAACCAAATTTGAATTGTTCACAATCAAAAGCTGAAACAGTTTATGGGGGTTTAAGAATTAAAAACTAAAACAGTTAATAAAAATTGAAGCATTTGAGAAAAGTTGAGAAATCAACAACTGAAGCAGTTTCTTATGACAATTTTGGAATGAGACAAAACGCGACACTTCACTTTTTGGTTTACACCAAATAAGTGTTCTGGCATTATATATTAGCACAGATATAGGGCATTTCCGAGGAAATACGCAGTACCTCTTTTAAAATATTTTCAAATAGGTGCAATTGCAAGTAATTTGCAACATCATGGCCCATATGGCCATCAAAAATTGCAAATAAACCCAACTCATTATTCTCTATTTTCTTGAATTCAGAAACTAAATAATCTTCCATGGCATGATTTGATTTTCCTTTCACAAGATGAAAGCCATGAGTAATATGCTTTGACATTCTACTTTTGCTCTTCCCTGCATCTGGTGTGACTGGTGTGGTTATAGCACAGCATGTCTTTTCCTGTACAGAGTATTGAACCAAAAAATAAGAATTCAGTGATTTATCCATATAATTTCAGGAAACTAAAGGATTAAAACACCACATTGCAACTCCATCCACAGTGAGGTACTATGGCTTCAATTCCTCATTTAGTTCCGTTTTTCCTTAGTCAATAATCCTTATTTTAGTTACAGGAAAAAAAAAAAATACATGGGAATTTTTATTTTGAACACAACAATTAAAGCAAATTACCATACCAAGACAGTAGCCTCATTAATAGATCAATAAAATATCACATCTAACCACCCAGAATTAGGGGGATGAAGGATGGACACCTCTTCAAACACATAATAGTGTCTGACACGTGTCGAACACGCTCCAGACAAGTGTTAGACACACTGGGGACACATTGGATGCATTGGGAACACAACAATTAAAGCAAATTACCTTACCAATAAAGTAACCTTACCTCATTAATAGATCAATAAAATACCACATAACCATCCAATATTAGGGGGATAAAGCACGGACACCTCTCCGAAGGTCACATACCAGTGACTGACACATGTCATACACGAACACATGCCAAACACGCTCCGAACACATGTCGTACAAATTGGGGATACGTTGAGTTTATGTTGGGAACATGCTGGGGAAAGAATGTCCCAATTTTTTTTATTTATTTTACCGAAATAGCATACTCATGGTTAATGAATTTGACAAGAATAAACATTTGACATATCATAAATATACCAAACCAAACTAAGGCTTGTATCCTAATCAAGTAGGGTCGGTTATGTGAAACTTTTTTTGCCATTTAGGTCTATCAAAGGCTATATGTTGAGTTAGATTAAATAAATGCATATATTTTTTACTACCACATCCCATGTCATCTTAGGCATTTTTCCCTCCCCTAGTATCTCCATTTATGGTGATCATATCAGTTTTCCTTCCATTGCATCTATAGGTTTCCATTGTACATAACCGTATATAACCAAAGCATCTTAACGTGTTCTCTCTCATCTTCAATAGGTTGCTACACCTACCATTTCACCAATATATTCATTTTTAATTCTATCTTTTCTAGTCTTACCACACATCCATCCAAGCATTTTCATCTCAAGTACACTTATTTTATACATATGTTGTTTCTTAGTTACCCAGCGATATGTCCCATAAAGCATCATTGGCCTTATAATTGTTCTAAAAAAAATTCTTTCAATTTTGTTGGTATTTGCCGATCACATAATATGGCAGATACACTCCTCCACTTAAACCAACATACTTCGATTCTATGAATCATATCATTTCCAACCTTACCATCCTTATTAATAAGCGAACCTAAGTAATGAAATGATTATTCGTTGTTATCTTTTAGTTTTTAATTTTTACTTCTCCATTATTTTCAATTTTATTGTTGCCAAAGTTACACTCCATATATTTAGTTTTATTTTTACTAATTTTAAACCCTTTTGACTTGAGTGTTCCTATCTATATTGGTAATTTAGTGTTAATTCCTTCCTTAATTTCATCTACTAGAACGATATCATCAATGAACAACATACACTATCGGATGTCATCCTGAATGTGTTTAATTTATTCGTCTATGACTAAGGCAAATAGATAAGGACTTAAAGCTAACTCTTGATGCAATCCTATAGTGATTGGGAATTCATTAGTTTCTCCTGCAATTGATCTAATTGTATTCACAACTACATTATACATGTCTTTTATCATATCAATATACCTTTTGGTTACATCTTTTTTCTCCAACACCCACTGTATTATATCATTAGGCATCCTATCATAAGTTTTTTTTTTTGTAAATCTATAAAAACCGTAGGTAGATCCCTCCTTTTCTCTTTGTAATTTTCTATTAAACTTCTTAACAAATAAATTGTTTCCATAATTGATCAACTGGGCATAAATCCAAACTAATTCTTTGACATGGTTATTGTTATCCTTAAATGATATTCAATCACTCTCTCCGACAATTTCATTAACTCAATGCCTCTATAGTTGTTACAATTTAGATATCTCCTTTATACACACACACACACACACACACATATTTCTTTCACTTCAGAAACCCAAACAATTTGATTAGGGTTAGTACACAAAAATTTAAGGTCATTTCTTCAAATTGTTCTCCGTTTCTAAGTTCATAGCCTTCGCAGTAGTTTCATCGATGTTACCAACCAAATAAAAATCTTGTTCAGGAAGATCATCTAATTCTCTGGAAAAGATCAATTGAAACCCTCTTAACTGTTGTTGCTAGATTAACATATTTCCCTAGAGAACCGATTACTAGAATACTTTATTTTCTACTCGTCAAATATTTTTCTAGTCATTAGAATTTTGTTAGCCAAGACACCCTTCTTACCTAAGCATTTCCAAGTCTCAATAGGGATACAATCTAGTACTAATGCCTTACCCGATTTATCATCTTCTGTGCAACTTTGACTTCAAATTCCCTAAATCAATGATTGAAGGAGCAAGGTTGACCGAGCTAGGCTAGGCTCAAAAAGGATGGTCATTGAGGCCCAAGAGCCTGAGTGCATTAGATCAAGCTGGGCTAGGCCTAGAGTACACTCTCTCTTGCATTTGGGCCTAGCTATAGAGCCCGCATATGTTCCTAGAGCGTGGCTTTTACAGATAGGTCACTACAATTGACCAAGCAAGAAGATGGCTTGCGATGCAAACGATTACTCCAATTTGGCATGGACGGAAGTGCCGAGTGGTGAATCGATTAGTTGGGGATATTTGCTAGGTTGGACGGAGTCATTATGCCCCTTTTGTAGGTGAGCCTGGTTAGGGTTAGCTCAGTTGAGCACTTATTCTACCGCGCGGGTGATGGATACATGCACGATTCTATAGGGACTCAATAAGCATTATTTCCTTAGTCAAGAGTCCTAGATAAACATTATTTTGGGTGGTGTCAATCCACATAAGAGAAAGCTATTAACGGAAGTTGAAGTCAACGTTAAGAGCATTTGATCCATCTTACGCGTACATAACCCTAGATTCCTTTTTCCTTTCCTTTCTCTATTGATCTAAAGTTTTGAATTAGACATCATAGGGGCTTTTTCGGCAACCAGCCTACCGGATTAGTTTATCATCTTGGTCTTGCAGGTGCTACTTTACTCACCGGAGGCTTGGGGAGAGAGTTATAGTTGTATGTTTATCAAATGTGGAAAATTGCATCCGTACCAATGATAAAACTTATATTCTCTAGCCTTGCCTTCCCTTACTTATAGAAAGGGGTGGGGTTGAGATAACAATAGGTGAAGGTTTCGGGATAGTGATGGTGGCCGGTGCGTGGTTCTGAGGGTTCTGTGGAGGCGCAGTAATGGGAATAGGTGTTGGGGTAGGTTGAAGAGGGGCATGGATGGAATTGGTGTTGGCCTAGTTAGGGAGGGCAACCTTCGTCTATATGTTGCTCGTGAGCCGCCAAGTACCAATCTTGCAACAGTAAAGGATCAGTCCTTCACTTGCTGATCGTTCGAGAGTCGAACTTGCTCTCTTGCCACACCTTTCACTCACTAGCTTGAGTCAATACAGTAAAATCCAAAAAAAAAAAGTACAGTATGGGTACAACTTGGTACGTTTGTAAAAAAATATTTATTTTTAATTTGGAATAATGCAAAAATTGATTAAATGGTTTACTTTGTTAAGATCCAACTTACAGCGTGTGGGTTGTCCTATCGGCGGGGATCTCATCATCGGAGAATTTTATCACCCTAGGCGCCATGATTTGTCCGACCAAGTCGGCCAGCCTTTCGGGAGTGATATAGTCTTTTACATGGGCCTTTTGCAGAACCTCAATCATTTGCTCTCGGTGATGTTCCGAGGTTATCAATAGATCAACAATTTAGATCTGCGCGGGGATCTTTTTCAGGTGTTCCGCCACATTCTACTCTGGTTTCTTGAGAGCCTTGTGAAAGGCCTCTGTTGCTGGGTCTTTCTCTACTGCTTTCTCCTTTCCTTGGTCCTTCCGTGGTTCTCAAATGGTCAGGTTTGAAGCATCGTCCCGACCTAGTCATATTTCCTATCTCAGCACATTCTTCACCCTCTTTCTTCTCCACTTTCAATGCTACCGTCCTGCTTTCATATGTCCAAGACACCTTTGAAAGCCTTACCTTCCCTTACTTATAGAAAGGGGTGGGGTTGAGATAACAATAGGTGAAGGTTTCGGGATAGTGATGGTGGCCGGTGCGTGGTTCTGAGGGTTCTGTGGAGGCGCAGTAATGGGAATAGGTGTTGGGGTGGGTTGAAGAGGGGCATGGATGGAATTGGTGTTGGCCTAGTTAGGGAGGGCAACCTTCGTCTATATGTTGCTCGTGAGCCACCAAGTACCAATCTCGCAACAGCAACGGATCAATCCTTCACTTGCTGATCGTTCGAGAGTCGAACTTGCTCTCTTGCAATACCTTTCACTCACTAGCTTGAGTCAATACAGTAAAATCCGAAAAAAAAAGAGTACAGTATGGATACAGCTTAGTACGTTTGTAAAAAAATATTTATTTTTAATTTGGAGTAATGCAAAAATTGATTAAATGGTTTACTTTGTTAAGATCCAACTACAGTTAACATTTAATGCCAAAAGTAAAAGTATAAATTAAATTTAAATGTCATTATATTAAATAACTTAATTTTAAAATCATACTAATCATAAAATTAAAAATAAAAAGTAAGGGCTGGTTTGGTAACCCTTGAAAAAGCCAAAAAGTCAAAAAATTATTTAAAAAGTTAAAAAGTTATTACTATTTACCAAAAAAAAATTAAAAAAATAATATACAAATATTATTACAAATAAAAAAAAAAGCCCCAAGATTAGACATTCCTTGGTGGTGGAGTAAGTTGACTGGGGAAACAAAAAAATTGTAGTAAAATATTTACTAAATTAGATGGTAAAGTTGGGCCCGTGGGGGCCCACCATCGGTCCCGTTTTGATAATCTGAACTGTTCAATATGTAGAACTAGTCTAGTACTATATGCTTGTAAAAAATCACGTCTATCGGATATCACTAACTAAATGATCAAATCAATTTTATATAAAAATAGATGGTGTAATAGTTAACAGTTAACAAAAAAAAACTAACACGATCAGATAGCTATCGATATCCAATCAACATGATTTTTTATAAACATGTAGTACTCGACGAGTTCTACACATTGAACGGTTCTGATTAGAAAAACGGGACCCGTGGTGGGCCCCTACGGGCCAAACAACACCATCCAATCAAAGCTCGAGAAGTAGACAATAATTTCTCATCTACTCACCCAGCCAGTCACCACCGCCATTCCGTACGGCTCCTACCCTATCTTCTCCAACACACTTATTTATACAATTTTTTAATACACATTTTTTTATAAAAAGTCAAAAAGTTAACCCAAACATTCATATTTTTTTCCTCAACTTTTTAGTCTAAAAAGACAAAAAGTGCACTTATTTAAGGCACCCCAAACAACCCCTAAGTCTAATGAAAGAATTTTGGCCTTGTTTGGTTTGTTTTTTAGAAAAATTTTTGAGAAAAATTCTCTACAAACAAATTTTGAAGAGTAATCAAACCAAACAAATTTTTTCAAAAAAAATCTCAAAATTTTGTTTGATTACCTACTTTCCAAAATCACTCTCTGTCTCATACACATCAAATCAATCAGTTTTTTTAAAACTCCCAAAATAATTTTTCAAAACCATTTCTGAAAAAAGACAAACCAAACAAGTTTTCGTACTTTTTATCTCAAAAACTACTCTACAAACACAAACCAAACACACCCTTAAACTCTGTAGTAAAAGAAAATTTTGTTTCGACTGAAGTACGGTACGGTTGGGTAAATACTAGTTATGTCTGGGTACACCAAAAATTAAGAAGAAAAAATTAGAATGCGTGTTTCATATACCTGGTACGTACGTAGAAGTATCATACAAAATACCATATGTGGTAAGCACTTAGTACGTGTACAACATGTTTGTTGAAGTACCCATACTTCATAGCATATTAATCTCCTAAATGTTCTAGATGTTTTCATTTAACAATTTCTCAGAATAACTTTTCCACATTACCCTAATCTCCTAATCTTTCACTTTTTACATGCTCTCTTTTTATTAAGTTCTCACCATTCCCCTAGGCATCACAAGTTGAAACATAGAAACAGTCTTCCACATGAAGGGGGTAAGGCTACGTAAATCTAAACCTACCCAACAGTGGCAGGAGTATATTGCATTGGGCTGGACTTTTACATTGCTTTATATAAACTTGGATAGAACTCTTTGTCCTAACAGAATTTTGACTTTCTATCTATGTTAACATATGTCTATGGCCTACTGGCCAAGTGAATTGGAGGCAGCACATAGGTGCTTGCAAAGGAGAGGTTGGGGGTTCAACCTAGAGCTAATCTAACAACTAACAACTAACTTTTGCCAATAAAAATTAAATAAATCTATGTTAACATATTGAATTTATTAAGAGAAAGGAAAAAGAAATTACTTGTACTTTGTTCTTTTTTAATGGATAACCAACCAATAAATGAAGTTTTAGGGTAATGTGTATTCATTTTCTTAACCCAACAAAACAAAAGTAAAGAATTTAGCCTCTCCCCTTCATATTCCCTTTTCCTTTCTCCTTTCTTTTCATTTTCCTTTTCCTTTTCCTTTTCCATTTCCATGACAAATACTAGAACCAAATAAAGTTTAAGGGTTCATTTGTCTTGGCTTCCTTCTATATGAAGTCCTTCCAGCCAATGTTATTAAAACCGAACTGGACCAACCGGTTCAACTGATTGACCAATCGACCAGTGTAGCTTCTAGTCTTGATACACCCTGGAACTCGTTCTACATTAGAGACCACCTTATTGTCATCAAAACAGTGAAAACCACAGTTAAACTAGTAACCTGTTTGACCCAGACCCTCATGTGCGACCTATAAACTACCATTCCTTGCAAAAGATTACTTGCAAAGCCTCAAAAACTAACTCAACCTTGAGCCATCAGGCTATTGCACCCTTCTATTTCTACATGGTAAGCATTAATATTTATTACATTAAAGGAATTTTGTATCCAATATAAATTTAATTAATTTTCCTACAAACAATATATATTTATATAAACTTATATAATTGGTTAATATATTTATTTAAATATATATATGCATTTTAAAATATAAAAATAATTAAAAAAAAAGTTTTTCAATACATATTTTTATTTGAGGTCTACATGGTAAGCATTAATATTTATTCCATTAAAGGAATTTTGTATCCAATATAAATTTAATTAATTTTCCTACAAACAATATATATTTATATAAACTTATATAATTGGTTAATATATTTTTAAATATATATATATGCATTTTAAAATATAAAAATAATTAAAAAACAAGTTTTTCAATACATATTTTTATTTGAGGATAATTTTTCATAAATTTATAATGTAATTATGATGTCACAGTTCAATTTTGGTTGACCCGGTGGTTGAACCAGAGACTCTTGATCCAGTCCTTTTTTTTATTTGATCAACAGTATAGATTTAAAGACATTGCTTCCAGCGAAAAGACTTTAGAGGAATTCCTTTGAAAAAATGCATTTTGAAAATAAATTTTGCTTGAATTATCAAAATAAAATAAAATAAATGTTGTTTCGTTAATAAATCTCTAAATGAATTTTTTCTCTCTCACCTCCCTCCTTTTTTTTCAATAATGGTGTTAAATAGTTAATTTATACATCATCAATTTGTAAGCCATGGACATACCATTAGGCCCCACTTTATTCTATCTCAATCTAGTGAACCAATGGGCAGTTCAACCTAATTATATGATTTGATATTTTTCCTTATTTGTGAGTTTTTTTCTTTTTTTTCAGTAATACTAAATACTAGGCCATTCCATAATTTAATCCCAAAACCTCTCTATTTTTTTCATTAAAAAATTAAATACACATTAAAAAGAAAAATATGACAATTTTTTATTAGGAAGTTGATCATTTAAACATCAAAAATCAATGCTTCAAGATAATTTTATAAATGGGAAATTTAATTAATAAAAAAAAGGAGCAGCAGCAATAAACCCAATGATGGGGATCAAGGAAAAGGAGGTCTGAAGACCTATTGTAAGCGGAAGAGAAGTCTATAGGAAGTCAAATACTAATTTAGGAAGTTAATAATTTTATCCATTTTCTACATTATTTATATCTTTCTCTTTTTGTATTTCTTTATAGGTTAATGGAACATATATCTATATATATATTTGGATGGTGTAAGAAAGATTTTCACTTTTTTGAATGAATTAATATTGATTGAGAATATTTTCAAAAAGCCTGGTTATGGTTCTAATGTCATTTCATCTTCTGATTCTACACCACCCAATCATAGATAGATTTGAACTAGAAAATCAAAGAACTTGAAGATGTGAAAACACAAATCAAGAAGAAAAATAACAAGAAAAATAGTAGATAAAATCATAGGAAGAAGAGAAAGATAAGAAAATGTTGAAAACAAAAGGAGCATGTTGCTTGTAATGAAAACGTGAAATGAAGAAATCACAAAAAAAATAAAAAATAAAAAAATAAAGAAGAAGAAGAAAAAGATTCCCAAAAGTCATTGGCCTTTTACCAATGATGTGACACAAATTTGAGAATAGAAAGAGTATTAAGATGATCCATACAATTAAAAACATGGCACAAATTTCTCGTTGGACAAGATCTTTACGTAAAAGAAAGCATGTGAATAAAATGATAATAATATGTTATTTCATAGGGACAAAATAGGGGATTCAAATCTATTAATGAGACATTTTTACTTAACGAGAAGTTGATCAAGAAACCACTCCCACCTACTTAACACTTGGGGTTCCAATTCCACCAAATGGACATTGGAATGAACCCACTAAGCAATCAAAAGTTATGTGAAAAGACTTATAGAGCCCAAAAACAAAAAATGGGCTTCTGAAAAGCCCCCAAAATGTATACCAAAACTTTTGACTTCTAAAAATCTCCAAATCCAAATAAAAACATATAGAAAGACCCCAATAACATAGAACAAATGTATAGGAACCATAAAATAAGACTTGAAATAAGAGTAAAAACTTGATTTCAAGACCCATTATGCAACAAAATATCTATTGAAATGACATTTTGTTCAAATATGATCTCATCTAACAAAAGTATACAATTCATAAAGCAATTATTTCCTTATCATATATGTAGTTTTATTACGCATGTATCATGGAACACACAAAACATTTGGGGAGCTTCTGTTTCCACACACTATTCTCCCTCAATTCACACAATTGGTCAATTTTTTTATTACAATTTTGTCTTCAAATAAAACTACCAAAATGTCTTATCTTCCTCGACCAAAACCATAATTCCGAAACCCTAATCCCGACCCTTCCCCAAGCAGTGTTGGCCTCTGCTACCCTTTCTTCGGCATCATTAATCCTTCCTAACCCCTTCTCTGACATTGCAGACCCCTTCTTCAACGCCACACCATCACCCCAACCTCAGTAGATAGTGCACACCATCACACCCAAACCATAACCACTCTCTCTCTCTCTCTCTTACCGTTCAGAATACCAACATCAAACAAATCACCTCCATTCAAATATGAATCACCAAACCAATAGTTTTGTTTAGATAGAAACCATCAAACCAACAATGTTTTCTTGAATACCAACCATCAAATTTGGTGTTCTCGCAGCAGGAGCTGCGACAAGGTTCGCAAAGGTGGAGTTTGTGACAGTAGAGGGTCACCTAGATGGGGGTTTGTGGTTGAGGGGAATCATAAAGGAGGAGGAGGAGGAGGGGGGGGATTCACAGCGGAGGGAATTTCGTAGTTGTGGGAGATCATAGAGTTGGAGGTTTGTGGCAAAGGGAGGTTTGTAATGGTGTGGGGTTGCAAAGGTGGAGGGGATTGCAGATGTTAGGGGATGGAGGAAGGATTGCAATAGTGGATTTGAGGCGGCAACATTGACCGGATTTACTGAGATGGTGGTGATGGGCGGTGGCTAGGGTTAGGGTTTGAAGGTTGAAGAAGGTGGGGGCATTTTTGTTATGACAGGTTGTGTACTGAGCAAAACATTAAGTTTGAAATCAAGTGTGAATATTGAAAGAAGATGTGCACAGAAAGTTTTCAATGTATGGAAATAGAAGCTCCCAAACATTTGTAGTGTTAAGAGAAACTTCCTGCATTCTAAGTCATAAAATCTTATGAATATGATATTTTCTTCACCACTATTCTTCCCTAGATAATGATTATCCTAGGAAAGTAACTTTTTCAATAAAACCTTAGTTTGATTCAAGTAGCAGCCAAGTTTTGACCTCTTACAGACACTGACAACTTTGCAGCATATTTCTTACAAGGAGCTTACTAATAGTTTACCTTTCAGTCCATTCTGTGGCATAAGGACATATTTAGCCTTTAAGCATCACTAATGATATGTGTCATGTTGTGTTTTATTTTTTGGACAGTAAATTACTAAGCGGTGGTTCCCTCAAAGGCAGTCTCCTAACTTGTGTTTCTTCTCATTACCTATAAAAGACACAGCCCCAAAAAGCTATATTATATACCATTGAAATTTTTAATATAGTTATGATAATTACATTTGAGTATCAAAAATTATTTATTGTCTTATGTGTAATCACTATATGTGTAACATATATGAGTGGTACAGCAGTTAGGGCTTTTAAATTAATACAATGGTGATAGATGAGATGATAAACAACTTTTAGCTAATCATCATAGTATTATTGCTGAGATTTATACTTCCAAACATAAAAATCCTTTTGAGACATGAGGAGAAAATAACAAGGAGCTCACTGATTCAAACATAACAAATTGGGTCAGTCTACAAATTGGCCAGATTAGAACGTCAATGATTTAAGTCTAGTTATAGGCAAGACTTCCCCTCTTTTATGCTATAGGTCTTCGATGTATTAGAAAATTCCTCCACCTCCTCCAGGCTATGGTCTGCTCTTTTATTGATTTTAGATTGACTGAGAGAATTTTATTTACAAATTTAACGATATTTAATAATTTTTACAGTTATAAAAATGTATCTTTGAGTTATGTATGATGTTTTGGTATGAATGAAATAATTAGAACATTGTTGTAAACTTTTAACACATAGCTTGGCCCCCTCTAGTTGTAATATCTGTGTCCCCCACTAGCTACAACACTAAATCAAATTTCATTCTTAATTTTTTGACATCAATTTCATATAGTTGAACACCCAACTCTTTTTCTTGCTTTTTTTTGGTAATTTAGTTGAACACCAACTTGATACTAGTTTTTCAGCAAAATGAAATAAAATAATGAAAGAGTACATATCTAGGTAAAGTCAACTTAAACCCAAGATTATCACAAAATTCTGAATTATGTGAATAAGGGAAGACTAATAACAAAGTCAACATGATCCAACTTCCAAAATCAATAATTCAAATGAGAACTACTTTCAAAATTCAAAAATTAATCATCTTTTACTAAGCCTATTGATGTGGACTCCAATTTCCATCACTCTCTATCTCTAGAGGAAAAAAAAAAAAAAAAAAAACAGAAAATCGTTCGTCTTAATAATAGCAAGGGCAAACTAGTAGAACTCAAACATATCTTCACAATATGATGATTATTAGAAAACAAAACAAGAACAAGTGTTCGATTTATGTAACAGAAAAAGCAATCAGGAACTTGTGCACTGACCTTCATTTTGTGAAGAAGTTCTCTTCCGGTCATGATTGTCCGCTAAATTATCAGAAAGGCAGAGAGAGAGAGAGAGAGAGTTGACGTTTGGGAGAGGAGAGAGGGCACAAATATGAAATGAAATGGGGTTTTTCCAATGGGTATGTAGCGTCTATTATCTAATATATATAGGAGAGTTTTGGAATGGCAAAAATGATTTGCACCTCCAGTTTTTCAAACCCTCAAGTGACCCCAGTGTTTTCTTATTGGTTGGAATTTTTTTTATTTTTTATTTTTTTCTATCTACCAATCACAGAGCCCCATGTAGAGTGGGGGTGCTGGAGTCACCCCACTGGGGTCCCCAACACGGTTGTTGGAATGGTGGTAAAAAGTTAGTTTTTTTAATTTTTTTTAATTTATTTTGTTTTTGGTAGATAAGTTAGGTGAGAAGTGAGGTTTCGTTTGGCAAGAGTTAAATGAGATTTTTTTGGTTATTTTAATCACAAAAGATAAAATAGGTTATTTTAGTCACAAAAAATAAAATATCACATCTAACTTATAATCATTATATTCTTCTCTCACAAAATAAGTCAAAAAATTAAAAAGTCATTCTCAAACCAAACTTTTTAGCCTAGGTTAAAATAGCCACAAAAGCTAAAAAGTCAAAAAGTCAATCCACTTCCCAAATGGAGGCTCAGTATGTTTAGTTTGAGTTTTTTGGATTAAATTTTTTAAAAATTGATTTTTTTGATTTTCGTGTTTTTTTGTTTTTAGTGAATATTTTTAAAATTTTAAATATTTTTTTTATTTTTTTAGATGCACCTTACTTAGATGTATTTAAAAAGTAAAAAATTTGTGAAAAAATATTTTAAGAAATTAATAAATACATAAAAATATAAAAAATATATATACTAAATTCTCGTATTTTTGGTATTTAGTGAATTTTTGAAATATTTTTTTCACAAATTTTTTACTTTTAAAATATATTTATGTTAGGTATGTCTAAAAAGTAAAAAAAAAATTATTTAAAATATTAAAAAAATTCAGTAAAAATAAAAAAAAAAACACTAAAAATAAGAAAGTTGAATTTTCTAAAAATTGTTTTTGAAAAAATGGAACCAAGCAAGGGATTTAAAAAAGTCAAAAAAATTAATAAGTTAACTTTTAATTTAATTGTGAAAAAAGGAGGTCAACGGATAGAAACGTATTTTATGTGTATACCTACGTAGACTGTACTGTATAGATATTGTTTGTGACTTGAATTTTTAATCCCGCGTTTTGCTTTTACATTTTTTTTTTTTTTAAAAGTTGTCCAGACCAGACAACGCGTTTTTGCCGACGACAATTCCATGATCTATTATTTGTTGGTATATTTGTTTATTAATTCAGGTATTTATGAACAAAAAGTAAAAAAATATACTTATATAATACATCCCAAACAATCCTCTAAAAATTTACAACAATGATTCATCCCCTCTTTTCCATTATCTCTACCACCATGCATTAAGGTGTTGTTTGATAAAACTAAAAAATAAAATAAATATTGAAAACTGTATGCTAAATTTTTTAAGTTAAAAAACTATTTGATGAAAATTTAAGTACTAAATTAAAAATAAATTACTTGATTTGTATAAAATCATCTTTGAAATTTATTATTTTTGAATTATATATTTTAATTTTTGTATTGTGGTGGCAGTGGCATACATCGTTTGGGAAGATGAGTTTGTGGCTTTTTTGGCTATTTTAATCACAAAAGACAAAATAAACTATTTTAGCTACAACAAACAAAATATCACATCCAACCCATAATTATTACATTCTTCTCTCACAAAAAAAGTAAAAAAAAGCCCAAAATCCAAAAAGTCTTTCCCAAACTAAGCTTTTTAGCCTAGGCTAAAATAGTCAAAAAAAGTTAAAAAGCCAACCTACTTCTCAAACGAAGCCAGTGTAGTGGTGGTGGTAGTGGTATGGTGGTGGTGGTGGTGGTGGTAGCAGCGGTGGTGTGATAGTGGTGGTAGTAGCAGTGGTGGCATGATGGTGGTGGTGGTTGTAGTAACGATGGTAGTGGTGGTGGTGATAGTGGCAATGGTGTGATGGTGGTGGTAGTTGTAGTAATGGTGGTAGCGGTGACGGTGGCATGATGGTGGTGGCTGTGACTTTATAATAATATTTATTGATATTATGTTCGGTATTTATAATTCAGTCAAAATAAAGTAAGTTTTATGACTTAAAATTCTCTTAAATTTTAGTATACATTTTAAGAGACGCTTAAATATTTAAATAATATCAATTACGGTTCTCAAACTGATTTATTTGATTATCACTTAATCAATTCAATTTTAAGAGCTAAATGATATTATCCAACACCCCTAAATCTCGCACTTTTTCCTAAAATAAAATTAGTAGTTGTTATTATTAAATTATACTAGTAATAGTTTTGTATAAAAAAAATATTTTCTAACTACCTTTCAAAAAATAATGAAATTGTCAAGATATTGTGTTTGAAATGTTTGTTTTGGGTCAACTCAATTTAGTTAAGGAAAAAAATTGATTTAATAGTCAAGTCAATCTAAAAACCAAATAATAATGTCAATCTTCCAAAATGATGTCAAAATTTAACATTTACACTATTATATTGGCATGTGAATTTTTTTATTAAGAAAAAATATAATGTCCAAGACTCAAAATTCAAAGTTAAGGTGCAGGAAAGAAAATTCTTACTACTTAAGTAGTACCTATATTATAATATTAATTTTATTTATCATTTGTTTTTATTTTATTTATTTAAATTACACACGTATTACACGTGCTAATCCCTTAAAATTGCTCATATTTATATAGTCTTAAATAACTTTTAAATGAGGGTTTATTACACAACTTGCAGGTTCAGTGACAAATGAAAAATTAGAAGTTAGCTTCTGATTTCTTATTTGATTTTTAGATCATGTTGATGACAACTCTTATGACAATAAGAAACAAATAATGATAAAATATTTATAATTTTAATATAGTTTTTATATACTTTTACATATTTTATTACATAAATTTATATATTTTTTATACACATATCAAGGTTAATGATAACTTTTAAGATTGTTTTTAACATTTTCTTTTTGGGAAGTGTTTGGGTTTTTAAGGTACATATCATATGTATTTGTCTAAATTCTCACAAATATACATAATTTACCTTATAAAATCGCGTAAATTGTAATTTATTAAATTTTTATGCGTTAATTTAAGTATATTTGTAAAAACTTACTTAGTTTTATAAGATAACTTATATATATTTGTAAGAATTTATTCAAATACATATGGTTTTGCACAATTAAAAATTGCCCTTTCAGTTTCATTTTTTATACAACATTTTGATAAACACCGAGCTTATGCTTCTTTATCCCAAAAAATAGATGAGATGGCTAGAATTAAACACCTCAAAATTATATCTTTCTCCCAAATAAAAAAAATAATAATAAAAAATAAAATAAAATAAATAATCATCCTTTTCTTTTTGAGGGCATATTTCATGGACTTGTATCTTATGATTTGAATATTCTATCCGGGAAATTTTACAATACATATGCCATCACATGTTTAGTTATGACTTTTATAATTAATAGTTACGAATTATTATATATTTATTTTTTTGATTATAAGAAGTCTCTAGTTATACACCAAGTGATATTTAGAGGTTGTTTGTGGTGTCTTAAATAAGTGTACTTTTTATCTTTTTGGACTAAAAAATTGAGGAAAAAAATATGGATGTTTTGGTTAACTTTTTGACTTTTTATAGAAAAATGTGTATTAAAAAATTATATAAATTAGTGTGTAGAGGAAAATTATGATTGAGAATTGTGCAGCCGTAATTTTTGACTTTTGGTGAATAGTAATAACTTTTTAACTTTTTGAGTAACTTTTTAACTTTTTTTCAACTTGTCAAACTTGACCTTAATATAGGTTAATAGTCCCATTTTATAATTATGACTTTTATAATTGATAGTTATTGAATATTTTATCCACCGCCACTACCACCACCACCATCACTATCACTACTGCTATCAATAAATTTCATTTTGAGGAATGGTGAACCATTTAGTTCTAAGAATTTTTTTATAGACTAATTAGTCCCACTGATTTTGGAAAGATAGATTTAACATATTATTTAAAAATTAAAATTATTGTTATACCCTTATTTTTATTATGTTCCTTCTCTTTTTTTTCTTTTGTGCTAGAAAGGTAAGGTACACAATATATGAAAATTAAATTTGAGATGAATTTTTATATAAAAATCTTTTTTATTTGGAAAACATTTCAAAAGGAGTATAAATGACTTAAAATATGAGATTCTTCAAATATTTCAAAAAGATGTAGGATTTGTCAAACATTTCGAAAGGAGTACAAAAACTACTTGGTAAGTTTCGGCCAATTGTATAATTTCAAACTATAATACTCCAATGTAACACTCAAATGTATCACTTTAAAAATAAAATAAAAAAATCTTTGTGTAATACCTTAATGTAACAAAAAAAACTCATTACTGTAATTTTTCCAAACATAATACTCCAAAAAAACTATTTAATATAACACTCTAATGCAACACACAAAAAAATTCTTTATTATAACACTCTAATGTAATACACAAAAATTTCTTAATGTATTTTTTCCAAACGTAACACTCTAATATAAGTTATAGCACTAAAAAAAAACTCCTTAGTGTAACACTCTAATCTAACACACAAAAAAAAAATTTAATATACTTTTTTCAAATGTAACACTCTAATATAATACTCTAAAAAACTCCTTAGTGTAACATTCTAATGTAACACACAAAATCTCCTTAATATAATATTCCAGTGTAGCACACAAAAAAAAAAACTCTTTAATATACCTTTTTCAAACATAACATTTCAATATAATACTTCAAAAAAGTGGTTTAGTGTAACACTTTAATGTAACACATAAAAAAAACTCTGTAGTGTAATTTTTCCAAACGTAACGCTCCAATGTAACACAAAAAAAAAACTTATTAGTGTATATTTATTAAACATAACACTCCAATTTAACAATAATAAAAAAAAAAAGAATATGAGATTCTTCAAACCATTTCAAAAGGAGTACAAATATTCCTTAGTAAGTTTTTGGCAAATATATAATTTCAAACTGTGAGTGTTACGTTTGAAAAAAGTACACTAAGGAGTTTTTTTAGTGTTTTTGTGTTACATTGGAGTATGTTATATTGGAGTGTTACGTTTGGAATTACATTGATTAAAGTGTTACATTTGGAAAAAGTACACTAAGGATTTTTTTTTTTGTGTTATATTGATTGGAGTGTTACGTTTGGAAAAAAAAATACACTAAGGAATTTTTTTTGTTTTTTTTTTTTTTGTATTACGTTGTTACATTTACGAAAAATATATCAAGAAGTTTTTTAGTGTGTTACATTGAAGTATTACGTTATTGGAGTGTTACATTAGAGTATTAGGTTTTTGTTCATAATGTGGGATTTGTTTTAGAATGAGGGAAAATTCCAAAATTCTATAGTGCAAATTGTTTAAATGTGTAATTTTACATTTTGATAAACTCATTTTTATTCCTAAAAAATTAAATTCAAACATGTAAATGACTACCTTTTTATGTAATTTTCAATTTAATGAGACCTTTCGGTTCGTAATAAAAAAAGAAGAACTAAACAGTTCACAAAATCACATTTTGAGATTTATTAGTACTTTACCTTTGATTATAACTTAATTACGACTTGTTTTGATTACGATATTAAAAAAAAAAACCTTTAATTTTACTCCAAGTGATATTTAATTATGACTAATTGTAGTCCTTTAATTATGCCTTATTAACATTACAAAATATTAGAACTTTCATATGCCATACCTTTTATGAGAGAGTGTATAGTAGAAAGACAATTGTGTCCTTATTTTTTAATGTAATTTTTTCTTAAAAAACGAGAGTATGCTTTCAAAAATATTTTTAAGAAATTATAACTTTTTTTAATATTTATTTATCTTCGTTGTAAATTCTTGTATTGTCTTGTCTTGTCCTTTTTTTTTATTTTTTATTTTTTACCAAACATAGCATAAAAGAACTTTTAATTATTCAAGGCTAATTGTTAGTTTTTAATTAACTGGGAAAATCGGTCTAAGGTCCCTATCCAACTTTTAGTAATGGATTAGGTCCACAATCTGTTCTTTTGTAGTCTAAGGTCCCTCACCCCATCCCCTCTCCATCCACGTTGTCCTGAGCTTGATCACTGCTGGCTCCAAATCCCCAACCCTTGACCAGTTTCTCTCCTTCCTGCACTCAGCTCCTCCGCCAGGGACACATCGATGGACTCGATGGCGATGAATCGATTGTCTTTCGTCTAGGGTTTACGAGCCACATGCTTCGTTCGCCATTCTCGCTCTTTCGAACAGCAGCTTCTTCATCTTGTTGAGAGATCTAGAACAGCAGCTTTTTCGCCATACCACGATGTTGAGACAGAGCTACAACATATATCTCCATCCTGTTGCAGGTACTAAGAACAGCAGCTTCTTCTATATGATTCAAACTACACAGCTCTGCAATGGCTCGAGGCCATTCTGCTTCAGGAACGGCAAGTTTTTCACGCATTTCAACAGGTGTAGTGTGGACACTGAGCCCAATAACTACGATGCTGCTCCTTTCCTTTGTATATCCTGATGACATCAAATATTAAATCTCAGAGATACCTAGGAAAACATTCATTTGTTTGACTCTTCATGTTTATTGTATCGTAATGATGAAGAAAACTGTAATGCCAAAATTAACCACGCTACCTACCTGTCTCATTCAACCAAGCCATTGGCTCTACCACTCCTTTCTTCACTGCTATCTTCGCCTTCCTCATCACTTTCAAGAAAAGAGTCCCCCCTAGGTATTTCAATTCATAATTCAAAAGGCAAATTACACTGGTCACATTAAACTCTTCAAATCAGAGTTTTATAGTTCCAGAGAAAATTCAGAATTTCTCAGGTTCAACCCAGAGAAAATTCAGAATTTCTCTAGGTTCAACTCTCTAGTTGAACTAAAATTTCTCTGGGTTGATCCAGAGAAATTCTGTGGTTTGGATTGACCAAACAGATATGTATAGTTACTGAGATATGTATATAAACTCTTTTTGGCATAAATTCCAACTAAGAATGGAAAAGTAATGGCAAAACACAAACTCTGCAACCTCAAATCGGAAATTTCTACACCCTAGAGTTTGATCTCAAATATCATAAACTAAACAAATAAATAACAAAAGAAAAAAATAAAATGAATAATTTGATTTTTTTTTTTTAAAGTATACACACAAACTGGTTCTTATATACACATCGAACCCAGAGAAAATTCAGTCCAACAACCCAGAGAAAATTCAATCCAACAACCCAGAGAAAATTCAGACCAACCAAACCAGAGAATTTTGTAACTTGTTGCTTAGAGCAGGCTATCAATGTTTGAGGACATAGGAAACCTTAGCAGGGATTTGATAATGGAAAGTATTCTCAATTGATATTTCAATAACAAACTAGAGAAATTCTCAGATTTTTCCAGAATTTCTCTAGTTCTGGTAAGTTGCCATTGTTATCCCTTCTAATGTTGCTTACATATTACAATGTGGAATTTTTCTAGTTGAATTCAGTTGAACATTGTTCAACAGAGAAACACTTTCGATTGAAAAATTCAACTGGAAAAAAGCGAAGAACAGATTTGGGTAAGTTGTAGAAATTTTTCCAGATATTACAAACCAGAGAAATTCTCAATTGTTATTTTTAATAAACCAGAGAAATTCTCAATTGTTATTTTTAATAAACCAAAGAAATTCTCAATTGATATTTGAATAACAAACTAGAGAAATACTCAGATTTTTCCAGAATTTCTCTGGTTCTGGTAAGTTGCCATTGTTATCCCATTCTAATGTTGCTTACATATTACAATGTGGAATTTTTCCAGTTGAATTCAGTTGAACAATGTTGCTTACCTAATGAATCAGAATGATTTGGATGTGAATGAGAAGAAAAGTAGAGAAACTCATCCAGAGAAATTTGGTCTAGAGAAATTTCTCTGGGCCAGAATTTCTCTGACCAATTTTCTCTGCATTGAAATTTCTCTGGACTGAAATTTCTCTGTACCAAATTTCTCTTGACCAATTTTCTCTGGACTGAAATTTCTCTGGATCAAGGTTGAGGGACCTTAGACATTATGAAAATATTGTTGAGGGACCTTAGACATTATGAAAATATTTGGTGTCCTTTATGCTATAAAATCATAATACAAAGGACCTTAAAAAAAAAACCCCTAATTAACTTATGGGAATAGTTGAACACCCCAGCCTCTCTCTTAATTTTTAATTAGAAATTGTTAATTTTTAACTAGGGTAATCAGTTCATAATTCAATTTTGAATTTCATTTGTTTAAAGATCCACACTCTAAAATATTTAGTCTATAAAAACAAGTTTTTGCAATGACCAGACTACCTGTATATATATACTATTAGTAGGTGGCACATACAATGCATGTGCAATTCAGATAAGTAAGCATAAAAACAAATAATAAAGAAATTAATATCATAATATGTATGTTGTTTAAATGGTAAAAGTAATTTTAATGAAATCCAAGGTCTTGGGTTCAAATCTTGCTCACGCCTTTGAATAATATTTTTTTATTTTAGGATATGAAAATCTGTTACATGACAGAAGGAGAAAACCACACTATTAGATTTCTCAAACTTAAACCTAATCAAACCGTGTTTCTCTCTCTGTCTTCATCTTCGCTGCCCACACCATACTACACCACACAACCACCTTCGTTCCTCCTCTTATGACCTTGATCTTGCTGCCACTGCTCCGGTGCCGGTGCTCCTCCGGCATTCTCCTCCTCCCTCCTCCATTGTCGTCCTGATCGCGCGGCGATTCAATCTCCTCTTTTTCCCTAAGATTTGACTGAATTAGATCTCTTTCTTGCTTCACCGGCTTTGTCGTCGTTACCATCACCAAGCTTTACACTACTGCCGTCTTGGTTCCTTTTTCTCTTCCGTCGGCGCCACCTTTAGATCGGTGGTTCCGACGGCAATTCAGGCCTATTGCCGATAATAAGTTAAGAACTGAGTGGTAATGGCTCTAATGCATCCAGATCGGTGGTTCTGCATCGTTGCTATCACTACCACCCTTTTCCTTTCTCTCTCTCTCTCTGCCAATTGCTCTTGCAATGATTATGACCAAATTATCTTATTTTACCTTTTGTAAAAATTTAATATAATCATCATATACACAACACTTGATAATTTTTCATTCAAATATATAACAGATAACTAACAGAAGGACTTAATGTTCAAATTCAAATAGTTTAAAAGGGTAACTGTTGGGTTTAAAATATTAGGGATAAAGTATAAATGATCAATAATTTGAAGAGGTTAAATATAATTTGCCCTTTTTCTCTTTTAATTACCCTGTGCTACTCGTTACATCAAAACTGATAGCGCACTTAGCCTACAAAGCTATAGTTATCAAAATAATATACCCATTTGCAAGCAAAAGCCCATGAATTATATTTTCCAGATGAAAAAAAAAAAAAAATAAATGATTTACGAACAATAGATCCAAACACGTGATTTCC
>NW_021025060.1:1971155-2040980 GCF_004153795.1 Camellia sinensis | reverse complement strand
TAACTTATGAGTGAACACTACTGTTAGCTCAACATTATTTGAATTTAAATTCTTATTGATTTTGATTATCAACAAATATTTTGAACTAATTTTAAATATTCAAAGTTTTCAAAATAAAATTATATTATTGCTCTTTGTTGTTTCTCATAGATGAATGCTTCAAATCTGTCATTTGCTCATTACTATTGGTACCTCAAAAACATGGAATCAGCACATGTATATGAAACACTATTTGCACTTTAAACGGGTGCAAAGGTCGACACCAAGACAGCAAGGGTTGACACCAGAATGAAGTACACAATGCCTACGTGTTGCAATAACCAAGGGTTGGCACCAAGTCTTTCCAGGGTCAACACCAAATTTCAATGTACCAAGGGTTGACACCAAGAATGACAAGGATCGACACTAAATTTTAGTATACAAGGCTCAGACAATCCAGTAGCAAGGGTCGACACCAAGAATGACAAGGGTTGACACTAAATCTCAGGAAACAAAGTTCAGACTTTTAGCAAACAAAATGGTCAACACCCAGTTACGTAAGGGTTGACACCAGGAACACTTGGAAATCTACTCAAAGAAGAAAAGAGAGCAAAGGGTCGACACCCAATCTGTAGGGATCGACATCCTTAACTCTGGGTTTCAAAAGACCTAGTTGCCCATTTAGATCTAGTCTGACACAGCTTATTTCTTAGCCGCTTTTTTCTGATCTATGTACAGAATAAGTCATCATTTTTTATCTTTGAGCAGACCTTTCTGACATAATATCTTCTACCAAGAGTTAGCTTATGAGCTTGAGCATTTAATGAAAGCTTGTGCATTTAATGAATCTCCTCTTCCAAAGACTTGTTGACAGCCTGTACACACCCATGCTCTGATCCATATAGCTAGAAGATATCATCTATGATTTGCTCCAACGGCTAGAAAATTCACCCATGCTTCTCTCTAACAGTTAGAAGTCATGAATACTGTAAACAAAGAAGCTCTCTACATCAGAAACACATAACTCTCCAACACAAGAACACCAAAGAAATTCAAGAGCTTTTATTATACTTTATTGTACTTCCACTATCATATCTGAGTGAGTCCTAAATCCCCTCCGTGCTTACACTTTCATATCTATCTTTTGAGAGAGAAAATTTGTAAAAGATGACAATTGTACTTCTTGTTCTTATTCCTTATTTTCTGAGTGAAACACTTGTAAAGTGAGGCATTTAGTTGAGAGGTCCTCAATAGACAAGAGCGAGTCCTTTGTAAAAATCCACAAACTAGGTGAAGCTTGGTGGTGTATTGATTTGATTCATAGTGAAGGAATTCTCAATGAGATACCTTGAGAAGTGGATGTATGCCAGTGAGTAAAACCACTATAAGTCCTTGTGCTTGAGTTCTTCTTCCCTTCTCCTTTATTTTCTGTTTTATTGATTGCCTGTTGAAATTATTTACTTAATTATTTGCAATCAATTTTCTGTCCATATTTTTTAATAACCCAATTCACCCCCCTCTTGGGTTGCCTTCCTGGGTAACAGTATTGTTAGCTATGATACATTGTGATGTTAGTTATGACATTATTTTGATTATGATCTAAGAGTTTTTTAGTTCTACCTTGTAGGGGGTTCAAAATGAACAATAATAGTAGTATCACTTAGAAAGGCAAAACCATGTGAACAGTAAACAGTTTGAAGGTTGGAGCGGGCAATTGGATGAGAGTAAGGCAAATAGTCTAGGAAGAAAGGAATATGGCAGTGGAAATGAGCATCACCTCCCTAAATCTCTGAAAGTTCTCTTATCAAGCCTTAGGAAATGAGTCTATTTATAGGTTTTTTCTTGGTATTGAATGTACCAAGTGGTTAAATAGAGTGATGACACGTGTCTCTAGGATCACATGGAATATTCCTTGTCCTAACCACAGGACCTTGGTAGACACGTGTCTCCCCTAGTAAGTGTCATTTTTGGTAGGTACCTCAAAAGGTGTCATTTTTGGTATGCACCTTGGAAGGTGCCTTGTGTGACACTTCTTTACTTAGTACAATTTCCTAACATACCTTACCTGCATTCAGTTATTCTTGTATCCACCTCAGCGACTCCCTTACTCTTAGCCACCAAACCACAAACTCTCTAGTTTTTCAAGGCGTAGTCCACAACAAAGCCTGAACTCAGTCGTGTTGTGCCTTATACCAAGCCTCAGGTGCTTCCTTAGTCCTGCCATTGCGACTGAGGCAGGTCCCTCTCCAGGGTAAATAGAAAGGAAGTCTCTTACTTTCAAGCTTCCTTGCATCCATCTTCGTGAGAGTCATAATTTTGACTTGAAGCGATATATTGCTACCTTTAGGATCTGCTATTAGCTCAAACCAATAACCTTTGGGGCGTACCATCAACGTCCAGAAGGTAATGTTTTGGAGCTTACCATCAGCTCTAAGCATCAATCTCTATCTGTAGAGAGGAGGCCTATCTCAAAGGTTGCAATCATCTTGGGAAGTCTTGCCTCGGATAGTAGTACCTGAGGCTACAATCACCTTAGATAGTCTTTCCTCAAGGGGTACGCTTCAAGTACTTGTGTCTTGGGGACTGTGCCAAAATGGTCTTCTAGTAGTGGCGGTGCCTCAGTAGGTCATCTCAGTTACATGGCCGTAATAGATCCCATATCAAGTAATTTTCCTTGGATACTTCTACGGCAGATCGTCCATTCTGGTCTAGTGGGTTGTACCCCATTCAGTTCTTCTTTGGCCTCCTTTCTTTAGGGTTTTGTCCACAGTTATTTAATCATAATTATTCCTTTAATTAAGACGACCTTAGGGGTTAAGTCAACATTTAGGATTGTTGTCCCTCTACATATTTCATGTGATATTTAGTTATAGCTCATTTTTTTTTAAAGTTATAACTTTTATAATATTAAATTATGTCGTTTGTGATAATTAAACTCGCAAATAATATAACTTACATATTGTACACATAGCATTGTGTAGACACCCCATTTTTGACCGACCTTAAGACTCAGATGTCATCGATTGAGCGCTTGGTGATGTTGCATATTGTGCTCGTTCAGAAGTTTCAGAGTCTCGGCTGCGAGCCTTGCCTCCGGACTTCCGGACTCCTTTGTGCTTTGCCTCGGTTTGCGAACTAGGCTCGGTTTTCTCTGTTTTCTCTTTGCAAAGGGAGGGAGAGGTCTCCTAGATCATCTCTCAGTGGCCGTAGGCTACGTTTTGTGGTCGTAAGCCATTTTGCCCGTTTGGAGTCCGGTTTCCGATTTTTCGGAGCCGTTGGCCGTGTGCCTCGGTTTGAGACCGCTTAACCACCTCTATTTGCTTCGGTATTTGGCATACTTCTTATTTGCTCCCTTTTGAGGGACACTGAGGTCTGAGAGACCCACTTCGTGGTCGAATGCCACTTTCGGTGCTTAACAGGCAGTTTTCGGGGCTCCGAACTGCGCATTCTGGCCCCCGAACATTCGTTTTGCATCAGTTTTCGTTCATTTTTGGCAGGTACCTCTGTTTCATCACCAGGAAGGCCGTAGAAGGGTGGGAGGCCAGCAATTGTTTTAGCAACCAGTTATATTCCTCCGGCGCCCTCCGACGCCCGTTTTTCTCACTTCCAAGCCAATGTTGACCACCCTAGGGTTACTTTCTTCAATCCTAACCCCCATATTTATGTTGTACACACATGGGAGGACACCAAAAGTTGGTGGCCGGCCAGTAATTCCACCTGACCCTTTTGAATCCTTCCTAAAAATGGCCTATTCTCTCTCCTGTTTTACAGTTGACAATTTTGAACCACAAGGTTGTGTTGAGGGCAACTGGGAGGACACCAATTTGTGGTGGCCGGCCATTAATTCACCTTGGCCCTTTTGACCCCTGGTCGGCCGGCCATGGGGGGTGGCCGGCCGGCCACCTGCAGCTCCAAAACCTGGCCGGCCTTGCTCCTCAGGGTGAGTACATTACAGCTGTATACTTTTTTCCCCCTAAAAATCTATATCCGGGGGGGACAACTTTTGGGGGAAAACTTGGCTTGTTTTCCCCCCACTTTTTCCCTCCTTTTCTCCCCTTCTTTGGTCTATATAACTGGCCTCCAACATTGGTCCAAGGGTTGGAAAAAAATTTGCCTTAAGCCTTGTATACACATCTCCCTCCATCTCTCTTTCAAGCTCAAGCATCCAAGTTCCTTGCACCATTCCTTCATCACTACCTAGCATCACCACCACTACTCCATTTCCAGCAGCTTGGGGAGCTTTCCAGCAGCTAGGAGGCATCACTTCTCAAGCCAAGAAGCAACCAAGGGTTGGTCTTCAAGGGTAAATGTCAATTTCCTCTTTTTGAGCTTAATTTTGCAACATTTTTCTAGCTATTTTGCTTACTGTTTTGAGCTCCGACCAAAACTGAAAGTACCCTTTATTTGAGATCTATTTCATGATTCATTAAGGGAATTTTATTATTTGAGGTTCCCATCTTGCACTTCCTTCTTTATCTCTCCTTTAGGCCCTAATCTTGCATGTTATTTTTGGCCTATGTGTAATCTGTTTCGGGGCATGTCATAAACTGTAAGTGAGCTTTTTTTGAGACTTTCTTCAACATTGAAGAAGGGCTCATCACTGTTTAGATACCCCATATGCTACTTGCTTTGAAATCCATGTTTTTGCCTCATTTTGCATGTTTTTTTTTAGCCTATTTTTCTTCTGTTTTTGGACCTTGGTCCAAACTGAAAGTGGCCAAATTGTGACCCCCTTGTCATGTTTCATTAAGGGTCTTTGGCTGTTTGATGAATGTTTTGTATACTTTGCTTTGACCTCTTTTGGGCCTTACCTTGCATGGCATTTTGAGCATACTTGTATATTGTTTTGGGGGTTTCCATAAACTGTAAATAGTCATATTTTTGGTCCCTCTTCAGTTTTGTAGAAGAGTCTTTTTCTGTTTGGGCTTTGCATCTACCACTTGCTTCATTGCCTCCCTTGCGCAGCCATTTTTGTATGATAATTTAGTCCCACTCATGCTTACTGTTTGGCCATGCTTTGAACTGTAAAAATGCTTATTTTGGGGCTGCCTTGCTTCTGTCTTTTCATTCCATGTACCAATTATGCATGCTTTGTATAGCTGTAAGCCATTTCATGTACCTAGTTTTGCATTTCGGGAGAAATTCCCATGCATCGGAACTGGTGTTCATTCGCCTTGTTCGGGGCTGTTTTGGCCCCCATTTTTGCTACTGCATTTTTGCATGTTTGCATATCATATTCCATGTTTGCCATGTCTCATTAGAGTTGGCATTTTCGGTGCCTGAGGGTCGATCTCGTTTGCGGTTGCACGCGTGGCACGCATCTCGCAGTTGTCTGTTTTTCATCTGATGCCTCACTATGTGAGCGTGGCTGAGGCTCTCTCATGTTGGTGTAAGCCTATATGCATGCGTATGCGCATTTCATCCATAGCATGTGTATGCTCGGTTTGTATTAACCTCGTGCAGCGTGTATGCCATTCCAAACATTGTGTTATGTTTAGGATTGTATCTTAGTTGCAATTTCATGCATGTCATGCAATATTGCATCGTGTTCGGGATAGGATTTAGCCCGGGCACGGGAAACGAGGTGCATTTCGTACTCCGAGTGACGAGAAGTATCTCAATTCCCCAGTTAACCGACACTCGATATCCCATGCATGGAGTTTAGGTTAGTTGTGTTTTCATGTGCAGTTATCCTATAATTGAATTATGAATTCGGACTCCTCGCGCCATATGCATCGATATGGGCGTGATTGTGACACGAGGATCGAGGCATACATTACATTGTGAAAATACATCGTTCCATTGCCGCCTGTTCTGCGTCTCTGTTGCAGCAAAATCAAGAATCAGCAGGTCCTTCGCGAGCTTGGCGCGCTTTCCAAGAAAACGCTTGCGAAACAGAGGCTAATTGAGGCATCGCAGTGGATTTCCGCACGAAGGCCATAACCGACATGCAGCATTCATTCATCCGGAGCGGAATGCAAGGCAGTCCCTGGCTTGCATGCCAGTTTATTTATTTTCTTAGTTAATTTTGTTAATTAATAGCGAATTTTGTACATAATTTGGGACTGTAATAATTTATTTGGACCTGTACTATTCTTTTTCGGACCCTCTGCGCGAGGGCAATGTTGTAATAAGTGTGCGTGAGTGTGATGTATGTCCTTCCAACCCAACGTCTTTCTTCCCTTTTATTTACCTGCTTATGATGGTTAGATTAGGGCATATTTCAATTAGATACAGTATAGATAGCATGATTTGCATTCATTCATCTGTTTTGCATGCACCGGGCTCGGCGCATCATACTAACTGCATGTATTTCAATTCCAAGTTGAATACATGTTAAGCTGCAGCATTTCATATGCCATGTTTAGAATAGCCGAACTGCTATAGTTGCACTTTTGCATGTATTGCATTAGGTATTTCTGTATAATTAGGATCATTGCATGGATTTCTAATTAGCTTCTGTTTTGGCTTGGAGTACTCGTAAGTTTTATGCTTTAGGCAACGAGTCAGGGTTTCCAAAATTTCCCAAATAAAATATTTAGGTGGCGACTCTGTATCTGGCAAAGCAGTGTCCATGTTTGGCACTTCTTTCAAAATCTGTTTTCTCAAAACGATTTGCCGGATTTGGACTCTTTGGTTCAGATACGAACCGTGACAATTTGAGAGTCCTGAGCTGTAGTAAGCCCAATATCGAACGGAACAGGAGCTCGTTCCTCCCGTGGGCATTCGAGAACGTCTACACATTACCCAATAAAAAAAGAGAATTTGATCTCCAATGTTAGAATTTACCATCACCTACCACACACTTACCATCACCTACCACACACTCACCTACTATACCACCTACTCCTCACCACCACCACCTAACTACATCTATATAATCAATCAATTGTAACAGAATCAAATATCAATCATCCATACATCAATCAATAATACATCAAATTTAACATGGTATCAGAGCAGGTTTAGAACCTAGTATTTTCGCTTCCCCGGCGCGGCGGCAACCTCACCTTAGCCGCCCGCCGGACCTCAAACTAATCCGCTAGATTTTTCAACCCATACCACACACACATACCATACACTCTTCTTTCTTTGGTTTCTCATCTTCATCGTCTCTCTCTGCACAAGTACACTTGTTGTTTACTCTGCATAAATAAATGACTGAGTGGGTGGCAGTAGAAATATGAGTACTGAACCACCACCACCAATTCAGAACCTGAAACTAGCTCCAACTCATTCTCACCTCACCCGGGTTAACTCAGTTTCAAGTGCCGTTACCGTCACGTTCACATTCCGAGACGGAGAGCGTCGATGTGGGCAAGAAGCCGGCTCGAGCAGGCGGCGAGCTCGCGAGCGTTGGCTTGGACAAGGAAGCGCCGTCCCTCGCGCGATGTTCTGGCGTACGCCGTAGCCGTCTTGGAGGCAGTGCCGAGCTCGCGGAGAGCGTCGATGTTGGCGACTGTTCAGTATCTTGTCATGGGCGTCCCAACCAACAAGCAGGAGCTTTGTGGATGAGCATCAAACCTGGGCTGAAGCTTTTCCTGTATGATTTTTATCTCAAGCTTTTGTATGGAATATACAAGGCATCTTCTACTGGCGGCATGTGCTCTCTCTCTCTCTGGGGTGATCATTAGACAGAGATCATTGATGCGGCTGGAGCTTAAGCTTAAAACACATGCTCACCATTCCACATTTTTTAAGTGAATAGTGCTGGTGGGTCCTACCACTAGCCAAAGCAATCCTGATTTCTCTCTCTCCTCACCTTCGATGCCTTTTAGCCTTCACCCACTCCTTTTAATTTTTACTACTTTGTTTATTTATTTCTTTATTATTATTATTTTTTTTTATCTCTTCCTCCTTTTTATTTTTAAAACATGCCACTGGTAGTGCAACCACTTTACAACCACTCCTTTTTATTTTTACTTCTTTGTTTATTTATTTATTTATTATTATTTTTTTTTTATCTCTTCCTTTTTTTTATTTAAATCCATTTGTTGTCTGGAGTTGTTCTTCCTCCCTCAAAAAGAGTGTTGTCTGGTGATGTGTTCAGAGCCTTATTGCTGGAATTCTATCCCACCGTCTAAACCAATAATAAATCCATACCACTTCTATCCCTTTTTCTTTTTTATTTCTTTTCCCACTTTACCTTTATTTATTTTTTATCTTCTTTTTTCTTTATCTGCCGCCTGCTCCCACGAGGCACATGCTTTTCACCTTTAATATCTTATTATTATTATTATTATATTATATATGATCTTACACACAAAAAAAAAAACAAAAAACAAAGAAGAAAGAAGACGAACTGCACACCAAACTCATTTTATTCCTGTCGGGCTCACCCCGATCACCATTTTACACAAAAAAAAAAAAAAAAAAAAAAAAAATACAAACAAACAACCACACCCACAGTGGGAATTTTTCTTTTCCCTTCTCTATTCTACTGCAGGTCTCTTCTTCTTACTTTTATCTTGGGGTCCCGTGCCAGTCCGGTCTCCGTGTTTCCTTGTCCACCGAGCACGTTCACCCTCCCATACTCCTCCACTGCAGCATATGGTTAGGACCTCCAAATCGGAACATCACGGTGGCCTTCCGCTTCAGCTCCTTATTTTCCGCCTTCAGCACACTATCTCTGCTCGCGCATCCTTATACATGCGTTGGAGCAGAGCCAGTTGGGAGTTAAATGCTGCACCTCATTTGTCCTACTCTGCAGCGGTCGACGTTGACAGGTTTGTGACCGCCGTCATGCTTTCCAACATGCCTTCAAAGTATACTGATTTGCCTCCACATCGACGATGCACTGCCATTCTTTGCTCCACCGACGCATCGGAAAGTTCAACGCGAGCAACTCCGGGGCGCTTGGTTGAGTTTCCAGTGCCACCGCACCAGTTCTCTCTCTCGTTGACTCGTTGAGGTCGGGAAAGAGGCGTGAGCAGCCCGCGGGAAGACGATGAAGCCATTCTAGGCAACAGAGTGTTATACAGAATCTCTCTCAGAAATCTCTCTCAGAATATCTCTCGCAGGTTTTTTTTGCCTCAGCCTCAGCCTCTATCTTATAGCCGAGGCAGCCACGCGCATCGCGCGCCTCTGACGCCCGACAAACTGGCACGCCTTTTATGGCACATCTTGATAAGTGGCACGCCTTTTGATGGCACGCCTTTTGAAAAATTAGGCACACCTTTTTGAGGGTGCGACTTTTAAGGGTCCGACAAGACTCTTTAAACTGTCCCGACATTGATTCCGGTTAGCTCCTTATGGGTCCGACAAGACTCTGTAAACTGTCCCGACATAGATTCCGGTTAGTTTCTACAAGGGTCCGACAAGACTCCGTAAACTGTCTTCTACAACGGTCCGACATGACCCCATAAAACTGTCTTCTACAATGGTCCGACATGACCCCATAAACTGTCTTCTACAACGGTCCGACATGACGCCCATAAACTGTCTTCTACACGGTCCGACATGACCCCATAAACTGTCTTCTACAACGGTTCCGACATGACCCATAAACTGTCTTCTACATCCGCGTCTGACACCGCATTCCAGTGTCCTCTAAACGTTTATGACACCACCATCCAGTGTCTTCACCAACGGTCTGACACGACCTATACAGTGTCTCCTATCTCTTTTATTTTTTATGTATTTTCTTGTTTTGTAACTCTCTCCAAACTCAAGTTGGTTAGTTTCTATCCTCCTTGAGTTTGCGGGGGGCTATTAGAATTTACCATCACCTACCACACACTTACCATCACCTACCACACACTCACCTACTACACTCACCTACTCCTCACCTACCACCACCTAACCTACATCTATATAATCAATCAATTGTAACAGAATCAAATATCAATCATCAATACATCAATCAATAATACATCAAATTTAACATCCAATAATATAACATTTATAATCTGTTTAAACAATAAAGCAACTTGTAGCTGCCATGTTAGCATGATCAATTTGACTGGGCATCTTGAAGTGCAAATGAATTATTGTATGCATATATTGCCATGATTCATTTAATGATGCGACCAAGTTCCATTAAAGTTTAATGAGGTGACCAGTACTCTTGTTGACTTTTACTAAGGATTGTCACGTTAGTTGACAATAAGTGATGGTACGATCCAACTACTCACTTTATGAAGAAAAAAACACCAAACAAAAAAAATTCAAAAAGAGAAAATCGAATGCAAAATAAACAAATTTGAGATGATGATATACTTGTAACTACTGATGTAAATATTTTTTATTTTTTAACTGTGAAGGTACAAATGTGACTTACACCCTTCTATTTTTGTGTAAAAAAAAAATCTCTATCCTACTGGAGTGTATTTCCCCCTCCCCCAAAGATTGCATAACTTTTAAATGTTATATGGGCCTTGATATCACTAAGGCACAAGTAAAAGATAAAAAAATTTGAAAAATTTAAAATACTTTTTAATAAACTCAATATATTTTTATTGAAATTAATATATTTTTTAATATTTTTTATAAATTTTTAAGAGACTCGTTTTATATATCCAACATTAAACAATGCCAATGAAGTACTTGCTAGCATTTGCTATGTTGAATAAGTGCCTTGTAACTGAATAAATCTTGAATTTTTAATTTTGTCAATTTAAACTCTAATATTTTGATTTGTTTACAATTTAAACCATTTGCCTATTTTTGTTAACTAAAACTGACAGAAAAAAATAATATTTTAATCATTAAACTCAATGTAAGTATACATAAAATGTCTAAAATACTCATTTCCATTGAGTTTAATGACTAAAATATCCATTTTTCCATTAGTTTTATTTAATAAAAATAGACAAATGGTTTAAATTGAAAATAAATCAAAAGTTTAAGGTTTAAACTGATAAAATTAAAAATTCAAGATTTATTTTGTTACAAGGGTCAAACCTTGGGGGGTTTTTTTTCCTGTAATTTCTTGATGGGTCGTTTTCACACCAAAAAAGAAAAAGAAAAAGAAAAAAAATAGACTAAACTATATCTAATTTCTGTAGAATAATTGCAAGTCCGGGCATCGATCTACATGGACTAATGTGAAATTAAACTATTTTAATTGTAAAATTATTAAATTAATTAGATGGAAATTGTTGTTCAGAATTAAATGATAATTAAAATGAACATACGGAATTAAATTAGTAATAAATATTAGGGTTGGTGAATGTAACACTTGTGTTCTTTAAAACTATTGGAAAGTACATTCCATTTCTTTTGTTATTGCGATCCTTTGGGAGGTGTATTGTTGTTTTGGTTGGGTGCAAATTTGATCTAGACTTTGATAGAATTGTTCTTTTGCCCTTGGTTATGTCAAAGAATGCTTTAGAACCTTAAAATTCTTCCATCTTGTTTATGCTTTCTGGGGTTGACACCATCTTTTCCTGGTGTTGACATTGCTAGACCTATGCACTAGAATTTTGGGACTGCTTGACACTAGGGCTTGGTGGTGTCGACACCCAGCCTGTTTTAAACATAATTGAAACCCCACTGCTTTTCGGTGTTGACACCCCTCCTCTTGGTGTCGATACTTGATAGAAAATTTTAAATTCTTTGACAGTAAGTAGGCCCTACTTTTTGGAGGTTTTGACTTTTTTCTTTTGGTTGACTTTGGGACTAATATTCTATTATTGTCCTAGCACTATAAATAAGCCCTCAAACACTCTCTTTCTTCATTTTTCTTTTATTTCTCTCTCTCTCTCTCTCCCCTTCTATGCCGTGATCTTTTCTCTCTCTAAACTCAAACTTTTTCACTTAGATCTCTAGATCTACTCACTTCAGGCCCTCTCCTCACCTTGGTCCTTTGAGATGGATTGAAGATCTCGTCAAGGGCCTTCTTTTGATCCAAGAAGATCATAATTTCATTGCCGTTGAGTTTTCCGAGTTCTCCCCTTCTTTTCAAGAGGTAGGGATCTATTTACTTCTCTTCAATACCTTGCTATTGATAGATTTGTAGTATTTTTCCTATTGCCTAAAATCATGATTTTGAGAATGGATTTTCAAAATCCAAAGAGCAAATCTTACTTTTAATGTTGATTTTGAGAACTTAAAGTTAATGGAACATGATTTTAATGGTTTGAAAAAAAAGCCCTAATTGTTGGTTAATTTAATAATTTTGGAAGAATAAGCTTGGGATTGATTCATGGTTTATTGAATTAATTTAATTAATGTAAATGGAAAATGCATCTAAGAAGATTTTTATGAAATGGGTTTGTGCTATAATGGTTAGGGAATTAAATTAGTAAATAAACAAATGACATGTTCAAAGAGATTAAATCAAAAGTTCTAATTTTAATTATTTAATAATGTTGAACAATGAGACCTTGATGTTTCTTTGAGTTATACGGATTCTTTTGTAAGTTAAGAATGTGACTTAGAAGAGATGGAAACTCGGGTTTTGTTGAGAATTAGAGATCTATGAAAAATAGTTATAGGAATTATGTATTGTTTTGATTGTTGATGCATAATCAAGATTGTGTTAATGATATTGGAAGTGTGGAACATTATGAGGATCATATTGTTTTATTCGGGAACTATATGTTGTTGATTGTTAATGAATAGGCCATGTGTATGATTATTTGTGAAGTTTGAATGTTGTGGGAATAATTGAGAGATGCGAAAGGTCCGTTTCTTGTCGGCTTGTGACCAGTGAAGCATGGCGCATTGACAGAGGTTCCGCTCCCTTCCAGTTTGAACTCAGTAAAGCGTGGTTGGAGGTTCCGCTCCCTTTCGGATAATGACTTGTAAAGCATGGCGCATTGACACAGATTCCGCTCCCTTTCGATTTGTGCTAGATAAAGCATGTTGTGGATTTGGCAACTTATTGTAGTAGATTTTAATGAAATGGATTGATAAGTGCCCAATTGCACTTCTGTGCTGAGGCCAGTAAATGTGGGAATATATGAAGATGTTGTGGATGCCGTGCCTTTTTGCGTATAAGGGACGTTTCCACCCCATGTTGTACTAACTTGCATTCGAGAGTCACCAATTAATTTTTAAGGGAAATCAAGAAATTTTTAATGATGAAAACTAAACAAACGATTGGTCCGTCACAACCAAATAATCAAGGTTCGGAAACTAAAGTACAAGAATGGAAGGTCATTACATGATGCACCCATTTTCGCCCAATCACATGAATAGTCTCTACTCATCTTTTATTTTATAAGATTAAATAATTAGTTATCTCACAAACTTCATTATTAACCCTGATTCCTTTACTAAACCTAAAACCAAGTAATTTGAATAAATTAAATACCACTTAATTTAGATTTAATGAATAAAATCATATCTCCACAAAAATAATTATTGTTTAACAAAATGAGATTTTTCAAAACATATGGCCATGAACATGAATGTGCACTTTTACACAATGTTTATGAAAACATTCAAAATATCCCATGTTACACCAAAATCACATAAACTTGCATTATTTAAAGAACAACACAAAACTCACAAGCAACATGCTATGAAAGAAAGAAGACTTACCCGGATTCCATAGCAAAGCGTCCAACGTGCAAGATATGAATTAAATATGATACAATGATCCTAAACATGCTACTAAACACGCATAATGCAAACATAAGCCCGGTTTAAGACTACTAATCATGATCTTATGCAAACAAAGCAACTAACACATAAAAATAAATATGCAGAATATTATATGATGATTAAACCAGGCTATATGCATGCTTACATGATGATTAAACTACTCTAACATGCTCTTAATATACATTCAATTAAAACATGCAAAAGAAACAAAAATAAAACATGCAAAACAACTATCATGTATGATTATGATGAACCAATACCCTAACCATGATCTAATAATGAAAACATGAATTAAAGGTACTGAAATTAAAGAGGAACAAAAACTTACTTGTTGGTTTGAAACAAATCGAAGAACACAACAGAAAAGCAAGCAAAACGTGCTTGGATGCTTCCCTCAAGCTTTGGCAAGGCTATGGATGATTTTCTTCAAGCCTTAGATCTCTTTTAGTTGCTAAAACTGTTGTAGGGTTTGCTATTTTCGGAGTTTAGGGTTCAAGTGGAAGGGATGTGGTTATTCTCTCTCAAAACTCACTCAAAGTTGGCTAAAACTTTGACCTCTCCAAAGAAGGGGGGCAGAGAGGTATATATAGGCTGAATGAGAAGATTTTGGAATGCCATAGATCACTATGGAGTTTCCCATCACTTTCTCCTTGCGTCTCTCAATCAAATCGAAGCTAAAATTCACTCAGCACCGCCAATAGTATGTATGGCCGCACGACTTGTTTGCGCGGCCTACTTGCATAGGATGTGCGGCTATGTGACCCTTATGCGGGCAATCATACGACCTGACCTCCAAACGTGGGCGCATGTGTCCTCTGTGCATGTTAGCCATGCATGCATGCGTAAGAACATGGTTCTAGGCTTTCTAGACCTTCATTTCTCCTAATAAAGTCCGTTTGACTTCCAATTGACATTTTTGTATGAAATATGTTAATGTATATGTGGTATTCCTAGATATATTATGTATCGATTTCCTAGATATATTTGGGAATAACTATGGTTAGGTTTCTAGTAAAATACTCTTTCTCATAGTTAGGTCTCTAGTAAGATACTCTTTTTCATAGTTAGGTCTCTAGTAAGATACTCTTTTTCATAGTTAGGTCTCTAGTAAGATACTCTTTCTCATAGTTAGGTTTCTAATAGGATACTCTTTCTCAGCCTATATATACAGGCCTTCTATTGTACATGATCAATTCATTGAATACAATACATATTATTTCCTCTCTCTCTCTCTCTACTATTCTAACATGGTATCAGAGCTATAGGTTAAGCTCTTGGTGATCTTCGCCTTATTGGCGGGTGGCAGTCTTGCCTTGGCCGCCCACCGGACCTTAACCCTTTCCACTGCCATATTTTCTTTCAGTATTGCTTTGTGGTGATCTCTTCATCTATCCACTAGTTTATTCCTACCCAAATATCTTTATCATATATATATATATATATATATTTTTACTCGCAATCCATTTTTTTGTGTCCTTCTGCTTCACTTTGTCTTTCCCTCTGTTTCAACCTCAAATAAGTTTCCATCTTCAAACCTATTTGAGTTTGAGGAGGGGTATTATACCTATATCATGTTGAGCATGGTGATAAACCATGTGAACCACCTAAGCCGCCCCCTCTAGAGCACTATCCAAGCTACCCCCTCTGGCGCACAACCCAAGTCACTCATTGGCGCACTATCCAAGTCGGCCCCTCTAGTGCACAACCCAAGTCGCCCCCTCTGACGCACCATCCAAGTCACCCCTTGGCGCACCACTAAAGCCACCCCCTAGTGCACTCAATCATTTGTTGTCATCATTGTTCAACACCACGTCATAAGTTATGTGTATGCCACGATTGCTGGTTCAACATTCAGTTCTCTATATCGGTCTGGTATGACCCCTTTAAACTGTCTCAACATTGATTCCGGTTAGTCTCTACAACGATCCAACATGACCCCGTAAACTGTCCCGACATTGATTCCGGTTAGCTTATACAATGGTTCGGCATGGCCTTAAACTGTCCCAGCATTAGTTCTAGCTAATTTCTACAACGGTCCGGCACGACCTTAAACTGTCCTGGCATTAGTTATAGCCAATTTCTACAATGGTCCGGCACGACCTTAAACTGTCCTGGCATTAGTTTCAGCCAATTTCTACAACGGTCCAGCACGACCTTAAACTATCCTGGCATTAGTTATAGTCAATTTCTACAATGGTCTGGCACGACCTTAAACTGTCCTGGCATTAGTTTCAGCCAATTTCTACAACGGTTCGACACGACCTTAAACTATCCTGGTATTAGTTTCAGTTAGTTCCTACAATGGTCCGACACGACCATAAACTGTCTCCCAGCATTAGTTCCGGCCTCTGATCTATTTCAAGCGCCCTTGCGCTTCGGTTCAGATTTTGTAATCGATTTGCCTTTTATTTTATTTAGTTTTATTTCATGTTTTAGTTTCTCTCTCCAAACTCAAGATGTTTATCCTTCTTGAGTTTGGGGGAGGGGATGTTAATGTATATGTGATATTCCTAGATATATTAGATATTGATTTCCTAGATATATTTGGAAATAACCATAGTTAGGTTTCTAGTAGTATACTCTTTCTCATAGTTAGGTCTCTAGTAGGATACTCTTTCTCATAGTTAGGTTTCTAGTAGGATACTCTTTCTCAGCCTATATATACAGGTCTTCTATTGTATATGATCAATTCATCGAATACAATACATATTATTTCCTCTCTCTCTCTCTCTCTCTCTCTCTCTCTCTTTTTCTCTACTATTCTAACAAAATAAGTAAATGTTTTGAAAATATCTATTAATTCAGACTCAACTAGACTTTTCCCTCTAAGCGGGACCAAAAAATTGGGTTTTGGTTAAAAACAGGTTCAGGATAAAATAGTATTTTTACAAAAAAATATGGTTTTTGGCTAAAACAGGGTTATACAGCAGCTCGTAACAACTTCAAATATTTTTGGGGATGAAGTAATTACTGTTTCATCATCGAGAAGCTTTCAAGCGCCTAAGTCTTACGGTCGGTCAAAATGAGGAGTCTACATATGTTTCATTATTAAATAACGCGTGGGATGTTAGTGGTTATGTGGTGAGTAACTAATGGACGTGATTAGTACGTTTTGAAATTATTATTGAAATTATGATCGTTTATATAATATTGTGAAATGATTTCAGTGGTGATAATGGAAGGTATGTTACTAATGACTTAATGTTTAAAGCTAGACTGTAATCGATTACATGACTGTAATCGATTACATGTGAAAACATTTTGTGCAACCAAATAGAGTTGAGGAAATTATTTTTAGAAATACGAACAATGATTACCAACTTGAAGAAAGAAATGAGTTTTTCATAGAATGTTAAAAAGGGTTTCTCTTTGAAAAATCTATGTATGTATGTGTATTTTGAATATAAAAAGAAACATATTCTATTTATGTATAATATAGAGCATTATGATCATTTTTATATATAAAATGTTATTGTTTAGAATCATTGTAGATCCCTACTGGACCTTTTGTGTTCATCCCAATCATGGAAATATTTTCAAGTGTAGAGTTGGATGCGTCATCCAAGAACCAAGGAGTTATTTTGTTGTCTTTTAGATATGAAGTAAAGATTAGATAAATGTTTATGTACTGTAAAAGAATGTATTGCTATTCATGGTAGTCAATTTAGTCTGTAACTTTTTATGTAAGCCTAAGGGCATGTATTGTGATATTATGTATTTGAATATTTCATCATTTGTAATATATACGAGATAGAACATTACTATTTATTCATTTGTAATCTGCTTTCACATTTATGTTATGTAATTGGAATTTAATAAGGAATTAGAAATCGAGTAATAAAATTCAGAGTGTTACAGTGAAATTGATTTGGAAAAATCTTAGGGCAAACAATCCATCACTAGTCGCATAAATAGGGTTTAACATTGGCAAATAATTGCAATCCAGTTTGAACTACCTAATGTTTCACAACTACAAGTTTGAAACATTGATCAAAGGGATTGTTGTGTTCAATGTATAGGCACGACTCATCTCAAGTAGTATGAGTCGTTCATTCTAAACTAAGGTAGCAACACGACTTGTTTTTCGTAGTATGACTTGTCTCATACTTTGAATACAATGCAAAGAAAACCATTGTATGAAAAACATTATTCAATCACAGGAAAAAAATACTAAAAGAGATAGGAAGACATGATATTAAAACTTCTAAAACATTTATAAAACTCACTCAAACCGTTCAAACAATCAAAGCCTAGTTAAAACTCTAGTTACATGGCTAGGGTTTCATCAAAACCCAAGAAAAAGTAGAACTAGTCACCCATGGAGGAGTGGGAAGAGGTAGAAGATGAAGCCACCATAAAACAACACCTTGAAGTTCTAAGCTTTCTATCTCAAAACCCTAGCCTCCTTCTTTCATCAGAAAATATTCGAACCCTTTTCTAGCTTTCTTTTCTTTCCTTTATACTTTGGCAGCACCAAAAATAGGTTCAAAGAGTCGCGCATACAAAACAAGGCAAGCCGTACTTGCGGGAAATGTTGGCCGCACGTGTGGAAATGTTTACTGTGCTTAAAACTTCGCTTTTTGGCTCGTTTTGCAATTTTGGAGCGTCTAATCTGATTTAGAACAAATATTTGTGAAGTATATTAAGTTATATTAAGAAATAAGTTAAGCCTTCATTTGGGATGTGGGTTGACTTTTTGGCTTTTTTAGCTTGGGGCTAAAAAATCTCGTTTGGGATAGGCTTTTTGGCTTTTTTGAGAGAAAAAATGAAATGATTATGGTTTGGATGTGACATTTTGTTTTATTAGCTTTTTAACATATTTTGTCTTTTTGTATCTATTTTAGCCCAAATAACTTATGCTAAACATAAGGCATCTCAATTAGCGGCCTCAATGGTGTAAATTTCAACTTCAATCATTTTTTCTATTTTTTTTCATTCGTATCCCAAGACACTTGTTGGTAAGACTCTTAATTATGTTAATATGAACCCCAAGGGTTTAGCCTAGTGGATGAGACTTTATAATTTTTTTTACGGTCTCAAGTTTGACTTCTCTTGTCAGCAAAAACTCTTGAGGCCATGGACCGCAATACATAAACTTTGTTTCGGAAGGCTTGTTTAGACTATAGGAACTTAGTTTGGTGCGTACAAACTGGCCTAGGATACCTTACCTATCAAGAAAGAGAGAGAGAGAGAGAGAGAGAAGAAAGTACGCTAATGTGTCTTAAGAATGCTTGTTAACACGATCCTTTTTTATTAAGCTTGGTGACTTCATTTTGTGGTTGACCTTGGTGATCCGAACTAATTATTTTTTTGGATTTGTTTGGATTCTCTCAAGTTGGAGATCATTTGGGTTTGGTGAGCTCATTTTGGGGCTGACCTTGGTGATCCGAACCATTCACTTTTAGGATTCATTGAATAGAACATTATGTAAAAAATTAAGATGATCTGATATTAGTAACTATATGTTTGAATCAAATTTGTTTTTTAAAAAAATAAAAGATAATTATAATTTCAAGAACAACCATCCATTTTCTGCAATATAAATGTGATTTAAACATATAGTTACCAATGTTCAATCATCTTAATTTTTTGTATAAATATTTTACTCAACGAGTTCTAAAAAGTGAATGGTTCGAATTACTAAGGTCGGCCCCAAAATGGGTCATTCCCCATTTTTTTTAAAGTAAAATTGTTAGAAAAGTGTATTTTAGTAATTAAACTCAATAAAAACAGATATTTTAGATATTTTCTGTATACCTACATTAATTTTAATGACTAAAATAGGAAGATTTGGTCAAAACCCTCTCATAATAAAAGTTTATTACATTAAGGATAAGCACAAAAAAGTTTCTTTGAAAAGTTCAACACATACCACTATTACCAAAATATTAAATTTTAAAATAATATTACTTTTGATTTAGAAATTGTTTTTTAATAAAATTAGTATTTTTAGAATACTCTCATCAAGATCTATCAAATAAGATCCATGTTAACTATAAAATTCTTAAAATAAAAAAAAGTGTTACTATCGAAATTGATGTAAAAGTAAATGTTACTCTGTCTTGCATGTTACTCTGATAATGTTGTCCAAGAAAATAAATTTGTTTTTACTCAATTATGTGCCTCCTCCTTAAGGGATTTATGATGCAAAATATCGGGTTATCTTTTTTACCAAACATGGGTCAAATGGAAGAGTTTTGACTAAATTTTCTACTAAAGTACAGTTTTTCAGATAGTTTTATTTAATGAAAATAAGCAAATGGTTTAGATTGAAAATAAATCAAAAGATTGAAATTTAAATTGATAAAATTAAAAACTCAAAATTTATTTTGTTGTAAAACTTAATTCTTAAGAGTAATTTTTTATTATTGTTTAATTTCCCTAATATTTTTGTGTATGAATGGCAAAATTGGTAAGTAAAATGATAGAGAAGACATCATTAAAATTTGATTTCCAAACCTGTTGTAGTGTAGCCCAATAGTAAATTCATAGCATGTCCTCATTGAACTTTGAAAAGTAAAGTATTGATCTTTTACCTTACCTTAAATGTTATGGTGGCCAACTTTTTAGAGGGGAATATCATACATATTCTATTATAAAATGTATAATTTTGTTATAAATTGACATAATAAAAAATATCGTAATCCAGTCATAAATTTTTACAACATCAACTATACAATTTTTAACTTCTTGTTACATCAATTTGTGATAATATTACGTAATTTTTAAGTTGATAGTACAAAATTTTATAATAAAATTATACATTTACTTTAAATTGATTGATTGATTGTTGTTGTCAAATTAGAAATGAGTTGTTGCTGACTAATACCATTCTGGCTCCTTTGATTGTAACAACTCACAAATAACACCAATTCAATTAAGAAACAATCTCCTAAACCTAGGTTAGATATGTAGTTTAGGTATGATTTTTACTGTGCTACCAACATCATTCAACCTTGTCATGTATATATATACTCATTATTTTTACATCAAAAAATATAGTAAACAAATCAATTGGCTTGCTTAGTTAGTCAAGACATATGAGTTCCATATAAGAAGTTATAGATTGGAAATTAGATTAATGGATAAAAATTTCATTATTTACTCTCAAGACTTAGGGCCATAATTATATGGTATCTATGGGATAAGCCCCCAAAACCTTTGTAATTAAAAATAAAATAAAAAATAGCTGAACAATTTTAGTGATTTGAACATGTGTGTTCAAAATTTGGAATCATTACCGAGCGAGTTAATTTTTTAACTTTTAGAGTGACGATACTAATAAAAATTAAAAATGATATCGTACATTATGGATAATAATTCAAAAATAATGAGGGTTAAAATGTAAAATGATAAATAAATAAGTAAAAATGAATGTTAAGTATAATATTTTAGTGCTTTTATTTTTTTATATTTAAGAAAATTAAATTATATATTATATACATAAAAATATATAATTATAATGACTATAATTAAGGTGGGGGTGGGGTAGAACAAAGTAGGGGAGAAAAACCCATGCCAGCAATGCTTCTTCATTTGGGTGGGGCCGGAGATGCAAAGGCGGAGCGAGGGTGACAATTGTCATCCCTATTGAGAATCCGTTACACTCTGTGGGTGTTCAGGAAGTGAGTTTTTTGTAAATTTTTTTAGTTGTAGGATATTATTGGAGAATTTTTTTTTTGTGTTTGGAAAGATAATTGAGTTTTTTGTGATTAGATGTGATGTTTGTGAGAGAAAAAGTGAAATGATTATAGGGTTTGATGTGATATTTTATTTGGATTTGTTTTTTTGGGATTTTGTAACTAACTTGTCTTTTAGTAAAAAAAAATAAAAAAAAATCCTTCCCAAACACCCTCTATGTGTTGTTTAGTATTTTATGCCGAAATGTAATAACATTAAATTTATTTTTTTGCTAGAATAATGTGACAGTAGGTAATGTTGAAAATATATGTCATAGTAATAAATAAATCTTTGTTTTTAAAGTGAGAGGAGTCGAATGATACCACGATTGCTACTAGGAGCCCTAGCCTCTCTTTTTTTTCAGACCTCCGTCGCCTTCATTTTTTTTATTACAAATTTTCCCTAATATAAATTATAATTTTACACCTACCACTAGTTCTGGCCTCTCCCTAGCCCCTTTCTACCACCCATGTCCTTTCTAGCCCCTCTTTGTCACTCCCTAACCTCTTCTGTTACTCTCTTTCTCTATCTCTTTACGTGTTGACGAGCTGCGAAGGACATAATGAGGATTGCGGGAAAAAAGAAGAGGAGTTGGAGAGAGGTTATAAACACTTCATTTTGACCAACTAATTGAGCTGTTATCATACGACAGTGATATTGAAGTGACTATGAAAAACTCTATATACTAAGCTGTTGAGAATCATTTTGGATCATCAATTTGCCTTAACCTGAACCATTTTTCATTTTTCAATTTTCGAAATATCTATTGTCCTTTTATATTCCCACTTACCAAAATACTTTTGAACTCAAATTTGTGTTCCTAAATGTCTTTTGAACATTTTCCTAGTTTCAGGCCCTAAAAATGTTCCAAAATCAACCCGGGCAAAAATCTAAGGCCACCGCCGGCCTGCCATTTGTCCTCAAGCGTTTGAAATATGCTCAATTTCATGCTTAAGGTGCTGGTAACTTGTTTGGCACAACATTAGGTGGGTTTGACATCATCAACAATCACGCATCTATATTTTCTTTGAATTACCGCTACGATATATAGAATAAATTTTTTTAAGATAAAATTTACTTTTGTAGTGTGGATGAATTTTTTAACAGAGTTGAGCATAATGCTAAAAAATCAAAATCAAAATCACATTCCCATTATTAAACTACGAATGAAATGCAAACAACCCAAACTATAAAAAGGGTAAAGTGGATTTGGATGGCTAGTCTCCGTTCTTCACAATTCAAAACAATTGGAGAGAAAAAAGGTAGGAATAGCAATCTCCCCAATTACCATCAACTCGAAAACAGGATATAATGGAAGGAAGAAATTGACCATGACCACGTACAGCAAAATTTACTGGAGTATAATTTCCTCTCATAAATAAATCTATGTGCATTTTTACAAAGCAAGCCTACATGTCTGACACCCGTGTTAGACACTGACACACTCTTCAACTATTGTTAAAAGACCATCAAATTATGAAACATGAACACTTCCAATAAGGCAATGTGTCACACCGACACAACGCGACACTCACTTCGCATGAAATACATTATAATTTTGAATCCAATACTAAAACAAAAATAATATAAATTTATACATATTCTCCTCCTTTCAAGTTTAAAAATTATTATATTTAACTTAAATATTCATATATATGACACATAATAAATATATAAAATTATATATTTTACACGTGTCCTTTACGTTTCGTGTTCTACATATTTTAAAAAGTTAGGCGTCTATGCAATATTTGTGTCGTGTTACGTACCGTGCTTCGTAAATTTTCATTTCTTCAATGTGTCTCGTTATATGAAATTATATAACAATTTCATAAAAACATGAAAGTTTAACGTGTCTCAAACGTATTGTGTCATTGATTCTTTCAAAATCAATGTGCTGTCATGTTCGTTTCGTATTGCTTGTCGACAATCATGTGATTATCCATCCTAACAATCCCAAAGATGATAAATGAGCTTTTAAAGTAACTGATTTGCGATAAGAGATCAAAACCAGACTACTGTTTAAGGTATCTGATAAAAGCCGAGCATTCTTCCACGGCTTTCTTTCTTTATTGACTGTGAGCAAGTCTCAATCTCCTCTTTGGTCCATGACCAATTACTCTAAATATCAGAAACCACTAAGAAAATCATCAACAGGGGCTACTAAAAACGACTATACATTTCAACCATCCGCAAGCATTTTTAGTTAAAAAATAAGCATCACCTATTTTTCAGAGAAACTAAAAAGATCTATCCTAAAAGTCGAATTGCAAACATAACAGCCAAGGGGTTTTTTTTTTTTTAGATGTATCCAACAATTCCAGTCACAAGCATAAAAATCTATTTTTTTGGGGTCTGTCCCCTCGGTAATGTACTGCTACCCGGCATATAATTTAAAACATAGGAAACATATACTTCATCAGAGGATCAGAAAGCAACCTCAGGCATCCCTACAACAGCAGCATTTACCTGATTCAACCTTCTTTCCCAAATAGAGTGATATGGCCCATTCCTCGGCTTATGATGATGAACCTCCTAATCTCTCTTCTTCACCCTATAAGCCAGAACCTGAAACAGCACAGAAAAAAAAAGTAGTTTTAATCACCAACAAATATTGTTAAAGTATACAATACAACACACACCAGCACACACCCACTAGCATCACATGTTCTGTTAATACAACACACACCAGCACACACCCACTAGCATCACATGTTCAGATCACACTGTAAAGCACACACCAGCACACAAGAAAGCTTAGTTTAATGTATTGTAATATACACTTCGGTCACCTTCTCCTCTCTATAAATAGAGAGAGCTCAGTCTCTTGTAATATATAGAAATACAACAGACACAGAAATACAGAGTTATTTATTTTTATTCATTTTGCTCTCTCTCTCTTTATCAATTTATCTTACAAATATAAAGTACGATAAAAAATTATAGAAAATGACATTTTTAATTAATTTAATTACAATGGGAAGCTCTAGCCTAGTTAGGTTACAATTGCATAAAAACCTCTTATTAAGGATATTTTCTCAAAAGCATGAAAAGGGAGTTAGGGTTTTCAAAATAATGGAATTAAATGTAAAATTGAGGTGGGTTATGGAAGTGTTGGGTTGTTAAAATATGATTTTGTGCCTCAAGGTAAAAAACCCTAACTTTGGTCTAACCCTAATTATGGACTTACTTTAAAAATGAGTATTTGTTATAATTGACTTCAATTTCTTGAAATCAAGTGTGCGATTGGAAAAGACGAGTATAAGTAATGTAAAAATTTATGTGTTATTGATTGATGTTTATTGATCTATTACAATGATTCATGATTCCTATATATAGAAGAGGGTGAGTGTGTAGTAGGTAAGGAGTAGGTGAAGTGGAGGTAGTAGTGGTGTAGTGGGTTAGGTTTAGTGGAGTAGGTGAGGTGGTAGTGGTGTAGTGGATTAGGTTTAGTGGAGTAGGTTTAAGTGTGTGAAGTAGGTGGAGAGTAGGTGGATTTTAACAGGCACAACATTAGGTTGGTTTGACATCATCAACAATCATGCATCTATATTTTCTATGAATTACCGCTATGATATATAGAATAAATTTTTTTAAGGTAAAATTTACTTTTGTAGTTGGATGATTTTTTTAACAGAGTTGAGCATAATGCTAAAAAATCAAAATCAAAATCAAAATCACATTCCTATGATTAAACTACGAATGAAATGCAAATAACCCAAACTATAAAAAGGGTAAAGTGGATTTGGATGGCTAGTCTCCATTCCTCACAATTCAAAACAATTGGAGAGAAAAAAGGTAGGAATAGCTATCTCCCCAATTACCATCTACTCTAAAACAGGATATAATGGAAGGAAGAAATTGACCTTGACCACGTACAGCAAAATTTACTGGAGTACAATTTCCTCTCATAAATAAATCTATGTGCATTTTTACAAAGCAAGCCTACATGTCTGACACCCGTGTTAGACACTGACACACTCTTCAAAAATTGTTAAAAGAACGTCAAATTACGAAACATGAACACTTCCAATAAGGCAATGTGTCACACTGACACAACACGACACTCACTTCGCATGAAATATATTACAAATTTGAATAAAATAATTTTGAATCCAATACTAAAACAAAAATAATATAAATTTATACATATTCTCCTCCTTTCGACTTTAAAAATTATTATATTTAACTTAAATATTCATATACATAACATATAATAAATATATAAAATTATATATTTTACACGTGTCTTTTACGTTTCGTGTTCTATATATTTTAAAAAGTTAGGCCTTTACGTTTCGTGTTCTACATATTTTAAAAAGTTAGGCGTCTATGCAATATTTGTGTCGTGTTACGTACCGTGCTCCGTAAATTTTCATTTCTTCACCGTAAATTTTCATTTCTTCAATGTGTCTAGTTATATGAAATTATATAACAATTTCATAAAAATATGAAAGTTTAACGTGTCTCAAACGTATTGTGTCATTAATTCTTTCAAAATCAATGTGCTGTCATGTTCGTTTCGTATTGCTTGTCGATAATCATGTGATTATCCATCCTAACAATCCCAAAGACGATAAATGAGCTTTTAAAGTAACTGATTTGTGATAAGAGATCAAAACCAGACTACTGTTTAAGGTATCCGATAAAAGCCGAGCATTCTTCCACGGCTTTCTTTCGTTATTGACTGTGAGCAAGTCTCAATCTCCTCTTTGGTCCATGAGCAATTACTCTAAATATCAGAAACCACTAAGAAAATCATCAACAGGGGCTACTAAAAACGACTATACATTTCAACCATCTGCAAGCATTTTTAGTTAAAAAATAAGCATCACCTATTTTTCAGAGAAACTAAAAAGATCTATCCTAAAAGTCCAATTACAAACATAACAGCCAAGGGTTTTTTTGTTTTTTGTTTTTAGATGTATCCTACAATTCCAATCACAAGCATAAAAATCTATTTTTTTGGGGTCTATCCCCTCGGTAATGTACTGCTACCCAGCATATAATTTAAAACATAGGAAACATATACTTCATCAGAGGATCAGAAAGCAACCTCAGGCATCCCTACAACAGCAGCATTTACCTGATTCAACCTTCTTTCCCAAATAGAGTGATATGGCCCATTCCTCGGCTTATGATGATGAACTTCCTAATCTCTCTTCTTCACCCTATAAGCCAGAACCTGAAACAGCACAGAAAAAAAAAGTAGTTTTAATCACCAACAAATATAAAGTACGATAAAAAATTATAGAAAATGACATTTTTAATTAATTTAATTACAATGGGAAGCTCTAGCCTAGTTAGGTTACAAGATTTTTCCAACCCCGTGCACACAGATCTTCCCACCCATCATAACTCTTTCTTGGTATTTTTAAACAAGAAGAGTTGTTACAAACTCCAATACCAAGGCCTCCAAAGATTCAATAATGTGTGCCAAAAGGTAGAGATGGACTGCGCAGGTAGGATCTGTAAGAAAGTAGCCTTTAACACAAAGTGCATAAAATGGCTGTCCACAGATTCTCACTCTTCATTCACATTGTAATGCAACAGTAGGGTTTCCAAGAGAGGTGAATTGATGATAAACAATATGCACACAACCATATATATATACTTGAGAATGTATACGTACCAAATGGTTATTATCTTGATCGCATTTGGCTCCGAGCCCCGCCAAAGTTTCTTGGTCTTTCAAATTTTGTAGTACAGCTTCATTTTCCGTTAAGGTTGAAGCGTTGCGGGTGGACTGCAGACCATTGGTATGCAGGTGCTTCTTCCCTAGTAGTATTTCAATATCTTCAGCCTGTAATTGTGTCTCGCGAGAAACATACTGTGCATGACATAAGCATTACAGAATGCAATAGAAAGTTAGATAAGAATTACAAGTGTGGAAAAATATATTTAAAAAAAAGAAAAGAAAAAGTTATATTAAGATTAGGGTTAAGGGTCAGCCAGCTGCATGTAATTATTACTTTGCAAATGATGGCGTCTTACTATGATTGCCTTAATGCATAGTTAAAATGACGGTGGGATGAGTGCATCAGCTAGCTTGAGAAAATTTTTGCAGAAAATAAGTTGTCGTCTAAGAAGCACGGACATGGACACGCAAATTTTCAAAAAATACAAGACACGTGCAAAACATATAATTTTATATATTTATTCCATGTTATATTTTTATATATTTTATATTTATTTTATGTCAAATATTTAATTTTATCAAATTCATCAATCTTAATATGCTATTTTAGGTATAAAAAACAAAATTTTAAATTTTAATTAAATTATTATTATTAATTTCAAAATGGTCCCTAGCGTGTCTACAATGTGTCACTAGCGTGTCCCAAGTGTCCTAGTGTGTCTGACACGTGTCCAGAGCATGTTTGGCACGTGTTCGTGTCCAACACATGTCGGACACATATACGTGATCTCCGGAGAGGTGTCCGTGCATTATAGGTGGTAGAGACAATACTCACTTCTTTGAGGCTTTTGACAGAAAAGCATGGCGGGCAACAGAGGTACAGCTCCTTTGAACTTGCCGTTCTTTGTTTGTCCAAAGAAATAAGGGTGAGATGAACATCTAACTGCAAATAATCAGAAAATTTGCAAACAATGTAAAGCCACACAGAAATCACAAATGTGATCTATGCGAAATTAGTGAAACACAATAACTAAATGAGAATGTTATGGCATCAAAACTGACGTATACAAGAAAACTTTCTGGATGACATACTGTTCACTCTCAGGTAACCTCAATTCTGACTAAGTGAATTGTACAGAAATGTAGCCACATACCTCATCATTGTCCTTTGCGTTTTCGAGATATTTAGCCAGTTTCATTATGCGGGTGTTCCGGACACTCTTGCTCCGAGCACCACCTCCACCCCAAGCAAGCATTTCTGTATTCCGCACAGGCCCAGAAGAAGTACCTTTGCTTTCTCTGCTTGCTTCTAAGTCATTTTCATTGCCTCCACCATCTGAATTTGCAGCTGATGGAGAAGGCTGGGAGGACTGTGCCCCTGCTTTTCTCTTGTACCTCCTCTGCTTAATTTCTGTTGTCCGCTCATCATTCGAAGATGAATCTTTGTTCGCATCATGATTATTTTCATCCTCGTCATCAGATCCTTCATGCTCAGTTTCCCTGGTGTTTCTTCTTCTTCTAGAATATTTGCGCGGTAATCTTGAACCTGATGCAGAATCTGTATCTTTACCCAATTTGCGTCTAGTGACCAGTGCTTCAGATTGTCGACGAAAAATCTGGGCAATTGATGCCTGAATCTGTGCAAAAATATATTGACGAAACAAACCAGGAAAATATATATATATATATACAGTATGCTAATGCACCCTAACCTACGAAGCACGGGTATGGATATGAGTACTGGTACGATACAAGTACGTTAATAAAGTAAAATCCAAAAAAATAGGGTATGGGTACTGTTTAGTACATTTGTAAAAAAATATTTATTTTTAATTTGAAGTAATGCAAAAATTGATTAAATGGTTTAATTTATTAAGATCCAACCTACAATTCATATTTAATGCCAAGAGTAAAGGTATAAACCAAAATTAAATACCATTATATTAAAAAACTTACAAACCATAGTTCAATTTTAAAATGTGCATGCCAAACACCTACTAAGTATAAAACTAAAAATAAAGAAGTCTAATGAAAGGAACTTACAAACCACAATTTAATTTTAAAATCATGCTAACCATATGAAGTACGTTACACCGGTTAGTACCCAGTACGGGTACAGCATGTTGATCAAAGCACCCATCCTTCATAGATCCTAACTCATGGTGAGGAATTCAGACCCAAAAAAAAAGTCAATTTGTTGCATAAGCCATTTACAAAAAGGGAAACTTAGCCTATTCTCTAGAATGCAATCGATAAAATTCCCAAACAAAATAAACATAAAACATTCATAATAGAGATGGAAAATTAGATTAAAATAAAGGATCACTGCATGTTATTTCTTTTATTTTTTTCCACAAGATTCCTTTGTATGAAATAATGGTCAAGTATATGGGTTGCAATTGCAAAATATATATATATATATATAGAGAGAGAGAGAGAGAGTAGGGATGGCCAACAATGAATAAGTTTGAAGAATATTAATTTCTTTATATCCCAGATGTGATGGACAAACTTTCAGATCAACTTCTTTGCGTGGGGGGGGTTCGCTGGTTGGCGCAAGAGGTTGTTAATTCCATTTCACTTTATGACCAAATGGCCCTTGAGGCCTAGGACAATCCAGCTCACAATTCAAGCATGATGTTGATGCCTGAAAAAAAAATTCCCTACTAAGTTCCACAAGCTAGGATGGGCCTCTCCACCAAGACACTTAATTAGGCAGCCAAGTTGATTAGAGAAAAATTCAAGCAGTGGCAATTTACAATTTAAAACATGGTGTCTATGAAGCACAGGTACTCCAAAAATGTTGTCGTACGAATACCGAGTACTGCACACATACCCAGTACGCAAAATACTTTGGGTACAGGATGGGTACGGGACGTGTACATCACATCCCATACAGCTTGGGTACTTTGGAACATAAATTTTTATTTTTTATTTTTAAATACTAGAATAATTATGTTGTACCTATTTTTTTAAACTTTAAAAATATAAGGTATTTTTACAAATATCAAAAATATTAAAAAAAAAAACTAAGAATTCTTTTTCGACCATTACAAAAATGCATGAATATGTTTTACATTTGATTTTTTTTTTTTAGTAATATATGTCATGTACTAGTATAAATTATAAAAATATAATTTTTATAGACGTACCAGACTATACCTGTACCTTACTTTTTCTTTTGGTTTTGCCATATTGCGTACCCATAACATACTTGCACCTACATTCGTACCCACACCCGTGCTTCCTAGCATGGTGTGCTGTGGATGCAACACCTCTTTTACAACACTAGTTGAGTGTCAAAATGGAATTTTATGCATGAAGTTAGCAGCTCATACGTCTTTGATGATAGTCTCAAAAACTTGTCATCTGAAATTTGGATAGACAAACAAGGTCAAAGATGGTTGATGTATGGAACAAGACATTCAAACCCATCATGATGGTTACAGCATCTATGATAAGGAATCATCACAAGTTTAAGTGACTGCTGCTCAGTACTAATGGACCTACAAAATCCAAATGGTGCAAAAGGCAAGCAAGCGTGGCAGATGCACATTTACCAACATGAAGCAATTATCCTCACATCTTACCTGCTTATTGCGAGTCTTTTCCTCTTCATGAAAAGCCAGTTCCTGAAACCAGATGTTCAGAAAACAACTGAGCAACTCTCATTACACAATATGGTATGTGAATAGCAAAGTACCCAGGCCAAATCATGAATATACTTTTACCTCCTCTTCATATTTCTCAATATCATCATATAAAATTTCAATCAGGGCATCAAATCGAGGATCATCTCTCAAAGAACGTCGACTGGCGCAATGTGTGCGGCAAGCAGGACACTCATTGTTCCTGTCACAAAAGGTCAATTATCAACCTGAGAAATGAAATCTAATTGTCGTAGGATTTAAATTAACTATAAGCCAACAGGTCCAATTGTGTCCTAAATCAAATGATGATTTAAGAAGCACGGACGCAGGCACGTGACAGAACACAGACACCAACACAGAAAATTTCAAAAAATGTAAGACACAACCCGTGGGAGACACGTGCAAAGGATATCATTTTATATATTTATTATAAGCATATATACAAATAAACAACTATTATATGCCAGGTATATGAATAGTTAATTCAAAGATAATAATTTTTATTTTTAAATTCCAAAGAAGGAGAACGGGTATAAATTTACATTGTTTTTGTTTTATCACTGGATTCCAAGTTATTTTTATTCAAACTTGTAATACACGTTACCTTTAAGAAGTGTCTATGCTTCTTAGATGATGATAATGTTGGAATAGTTTTGTTACATACCCCATACGCATCGACTTGTCGATGCACTCCCTGCAAAAGCGGTGCAAACATTCCATCACAGTTCTTGTTTTCTTAATGATCCCTGCAAAAGGAAATAGCAAAGTTACTTTTTTCTAGTTTATATGTATCTTGGATGTTGAGAAAAAACACAGGCACATATGCCACTAATAAGGAAGTGAACTGCTGGAGTTCCAGTTTCCTTAAATTGACTCCACAAGAAATGCACCAACTAGAGAAATACAATATAGAATGAACAAAAAAATAAGCAGTAGAATCTCTGACCTCCTCACAGGAGAATAAAAATATTTGAAACCTAAGGACAGACGTTCATTATGCCGTTGGAAAGGAAAGACACAAGTTTAGAAACACATGAATCTTCTTCACGTTCCAAGAGGGGAATGAAAGGATGAAGAAGCTTTCATGAGTTAACAGAGGTCTGCATGCAAATTTGTCATGTCCTAATCCAGTTTTCATCCTATTTTGATAAATTACTGCAACCCCCTGCTTGTGATACATGTCTATGTGTTATATCCATGCAACACAGATTCACACTCTTGTTGGCTGCCTTTGTGCAACCACAAGGTTAAAAGTAGCTTTTGTTTTCTCACTTGTAATTAGCCAGAGGCATACACAAATATTCACCTCTACCACTGAAATTAATTATATTCTTGAGATCCCCCAAGAAGAAGCCAGACTGCTTTATTTGTCTACATTATATGTCAGTATATACTTATAAAGAAGACAAGTCAGATTATGATTTCATATTCTGATGAGAATAAAGAGCAATATGTGGAATTTAAAGATATAATATAACAAAAATTAACAGCATAAACATAAGAAGTCACAACACTTAACTTGCTGTTACTCAAGGGCGCAACGATGTGCGACGGTCCCCTACGGACTAGGCATGAGGCACAGCCTTCATTGGAGCAAGGCTCATATATAGATATTGTATAGAACTTAGTATGAAAATTTGTTGAATGACATGTATTTTTACATGAGATTATTACCACCCAGTACATTACATTGTGCTTAATATCACGGAGGAGCACATCAATAATTTCAAATGAAACAAACACAAACCAAACAATTAAACAATTAAAAACAGTTAGACAATTATACAATCAAACAATTAAGAAATTGAAGTAATTTAATATTGTTAGCAATTAATTTTAACAAATCAACTCATCTCATCCAACAATAAAAGGGGTCATATACATGAAAATTGGAGAAACTAATTGCAAATCAATTGAGTGCAAGTGAGGTTATATAATTTTTCCCAACAATAAACACTTGTGCTGCAAATTGTTGTTGAACAATTGTTATTGTTTATAAGAAAAAATGTAAAAAAATAAAAAAATAAAAAAAATAAAAAGGTAAGCCGTGTAGAAAAGCCTTGTAATATATCTTCAATTTGTTGATTAGCGTAGAGGATCTTTATTTAATTGTCATTTATTATTTTATTTATGTTAAGTTTTTTTATAAAATATATAAAATCTACCAACACATAAAATATGGGTTTCATAGTTTTTTTTTGGTACAAAGAGGGCTTCATTAGATTTCAAATCATATCTTCGACAAACCAAGCACATTTCAAAGAGATGCAACTCTTTGCAACTTTCACCTTGATGTGTCTTGCAAGCCTCAATTGCACTGCATTAAGTCACTTTATGATGTAGTAGAATAAATACCTTGTGTGTATGATTAGGTGGCATAGTAGTTGTTTGTAATCTATAAATAGGTGATGTAATATCCCATTGTACTTAGTTTTTTTTTAAAGAATATACATTGTAATGGAAGTAGAGCTTGGTTTCTCTCTCAAGCCCTTTAATTGGGGCATTAGTCTTCTCTCTCTCTCTCTCTCTCTCAATTTGATCCTCGAGTTGCATTTGGATTGCATTATTTGGTATCAAAACTTCAGGATTCTTACCATCTCTGTCCTGCTTTCTTCAACAACACCGCCTCGATTCAAACCCTAGCATCTTCAATTTAGCTCTTGATGCAACTCTGGACTTTGCAATCACAACATTGCGATTTTCGACTTCGGGACATCAAACATGATCTCTACTTCATGACTCAACCTTGCGAGATGATCAAGCCCTAATTGATTCGATTTGTGATCTGTGTGTGCTGCGATCTCGACTTCAAATAATTTGCAATCGCTTTGATTCAAAGTTCGATTTTCGCAAATATCGACTTGTTTCGCAATTTGATTTGAATTCAAAGCCCCAGATCTGAACTTGAAGCTAGTCAAGAACTGACTTCGATCTAAAGTCCTAGCCAAGATCTGACTTTGATCTAACTTTTGTGCTCACAACTCGATTCCAACTTGAATAGTGCTGTGAATCTAGTTCTTCGATTTGGTCACAATAGCGATTCAACTCTCACGACTTGGATTGCAACGGAGTTCAACTTTGAAGCTTGGATTGTATTTCGATTTCGTCACTTAGACCATGAGTCTAGATTCGACTTCGACAGATTTTTTGGATTTGGTTTGATTTTGGAAGGATTCAATTCTAATCTCTAACTTGAGACCACTTTGACTTGCGAGTCTCCTGTTCTGCTTGAGTTCTGGTTCAATAGTTTGAATCTGGTTCAATTTTTGTTGCTGTTGTGACTGAATTGAAATTCTGGATCAAATAATTCATTGTGTCCACTTTTCAAGATGCTGGATATCCTATGTCATCGTCTATGCTGCAAATTTGGTTAAGAAACCAAGATGACTTTCTCAATTGGAAGGAGCAATGATGCCAATCTAAATCAAACTCATAATCAAAGAGATGAGTTGAAATAAATGAGTAGATCAATTGTTGCATTGCAAACCGACATTGATATTTTTCATAGCTTCAAAGAATTTGTTTGAAGCTTTATCATTGGGACTTCTTTCATGCCTCTTTTGGAAGCTATTTTGAGTTGAGTAGGTTGCTTCTTCTGTGCTCAGTTCATATTTGTGTCCAGAGGAAGGAAGGAAAGAAGGTGTGCAATGCCAAATTCCAGCTTGTGATTAGTTTCTCTCAAGTCGTTCTTGTCTAGTGGTTGCATAGTTGATCCTATCAATTTGTCACATCCTTCAGCCTTGTTTGTTTTGAAAGATATCATTTGCCGACCTAGTAGTCTCATTCCGATAGGAAGATTACTCATTTACACCAATCTGCAGGTCAGAGGTGAAGAGGTTTGGAGAAATGGGATTCTGTCCAAGTGGTAGCAAGGGGGGTATGGACATGATGACGATTGTCAGTTTGCATCTATGGTTTCTTAACCAAGAAAGCGGATCAAGGTATTCGCATAAAGATGCGTTGTGAGGAAACATGTTTGTGTTGGAAAAGGAAACACAACACCTGTTCCTCACCTACTGCTACATGGTGGTGTTCTTGAGTTCATTTAGTGGTTGCTTAAACTTGAGGACAAGTTTCTTCAAAAGGAAGAATATGATGTAGTAGAATAAATACCTTAAGTGTATGATTAGGTGGCCTATTAGTTGTAGTCTATACATAAGTGATGTAATACACCGTTGTACTTAGTTTAGATTAAAGAATATACATTGTGTTAGAATAGGAAATTATTCTCATATTTTATTCCATTTTATTCTATTATTCCTTGATTGATGTAATGGGTTGTAATGAGCTGGCCTATAACTCATGACTTATGGCACTCCTGTAATTATGCTTTATTCTTAATATAAAAGGGGATGAGGTCTGACTAATTCCCCATCTCTTTCTCTTTCTCTTCTCTTCTCTAAACTTACATGGTATCAGAGCCACAATAGGAGGAACCTAACACCAATCACAACCACCTTGCTTCCACCGAAGGACTACCTAGGTCTCACGGGCCGAGTCCTTTAAAGGCGTAGCGGATCAATTTTTCGCCCGTGTGGCGCTCAAACTCCACCAAGTTTAAGCCCGCCATAAGCTCATTGACAAATCAAGTGTTGATGATCTCACCCGTTTGAACATTAATGCCCAATGCTTTGTCAAGCAAAACAACTTCACAAGGAAGTTCCGTCTTCACCCGGATGTCACAAGTAGTCCTAACGCCTCAAGTGCACCAAGCACAGCATAAGTCGCTTCATAGCGCCAAGCTTACCTCAAGCAAGGTGCTCACCCAACTTAGGTTTATGTCATCAAGGCGCCTAGCCACACAACAATGTGCTAGCAAAGGCTCTTGACTTAGCTGACAAGCCAACATTGCATGTTGGGTCTTTAACAGCATCTCGAAGTGTCTTAGGGTCAAGCATGCCTCAATCAATGCACATTGGATGGCCACTTGGTCATGCGAAGCCCACAAGCCACCGAGGGTCAATCTCTTGCCTACAACGTAGTCCTCGTGCCAACACGTGTGTTAGATTCCACCTAAGGCCATTGCGCACCTTAGTGTTGCACCAACGTGTAGCATGAGCAAGGCAACATCTCAATCCGTAGCTCGCTTGTAGCATAACGTAGTCCCTCAATGGACTTAGTCAATACATAGCTTGGTGCCTTCATTTGATAGCCCACATATACGGTGTTGCCTTCCAACCGCTTAGCTTAAGCCACGGGATCCCCTCGTGCAAGGTTGAATCCAAACCAAGCACTTGAGTTGGCACATGAGGCCTTTGGCAGTGCCTCGATAGCTCATTCGGTCTAAAACGAGTCCCAAAGATGCCATATTGTTTGGCATAATGGAAACATCGTGGTGAACCTCTCCCTCGGGAGGCACACGCAGTGCCTACATTATTGCACCATCCACGGGGCTCCCAAACCCATGTGGAGACTCTAGACACCCCTTTGGATGCCTAAAGCCCACCCTTGAGTTGCCCCAAGGTTGCTCACTTTAAGCCCAGTTTGGGCGGGGAGGTAGGTAGGTAGCACACCTTACACCGTTATATATGCTTGTTAAGCAATTTGCCCTCTGGCAGGAGGAAACATTAATATGTTCGAGGAGTCATAATGATTTTTCATAAATTCCACAAATTGAGAAAAATTATGAAACTTGGTCGGGAAAACACTTCCCCCAAGACCTCTTTCCAATAAAAATTTCAGCCCAAAACTCCTTCATTTGGATGCCGAAACAACGCGCCAAAATCTACACTGTTTGGCTGCTGCTGCTGTTGCAGGCTGCTGCTGGTGGTTGCTGGCTGCTGGCATGGGCTGCGGCTGGCTGCTGCTGCAGCTGGCATGGGCTGTGGCTGGCTGCTGCTGTTGGCTGCTGGCATGGGGCTGCGGCCTTGCTATTTGCTGCTGCTGCTGGCCCATATGCTTTGGGCTGCTTAGGGCCAATGTTGGGCCACTTTGAGGCACTTCTAAGGGCACTCTTGAGCACTCAATTGGCCACACTACTGCGAGCAAAACGTCACGGAGTTGGCCTTGCAAGGCAACCCGTGACACCCTCCTCCACTTCAACCATCAACGTCCTCGTTGATGTAGCACAAAGCTGATGCAATGCGTGTATCAGCTCCTCTGACGAGTCCAACACCTCTGTGTTGATGGCCTACCTTCAACATCTAACTCTTTTAACCAAACTCCCCTCATTGTTCTCTACTCAAATCCAATTGCAATGTACTCCATTTGTTGCACTCTCTGTTGGCAACTTGTCTCAAATGCCCTCTCTAAAAATGGCCTCTGCCAAAGCTCCTCTGAGCGTCTCTAAACTCTGCCCTTTGCCAATGCTCTAAAACTCTGTCCTTTGCCAATACTCTTTAAATGCTAAGCCCTCATCTCGAATGGCCTCTCTGCCACTGCTCCTCCGAGCAATCTCAAGCTCCTCTGAGCAAACTCAAGCTCCTCTGAGCTGTGACTCCTCTAGGCGATGTTCCTCTAATGATCCCTCGTGCTCCTTCGAGCTAATTCGCAGTGGGTTGTCACATTTGCGACTTCCTCCTCCACTCGAGTTGTCGACGCCCTCGTCGACTCAATGCAAATCAATAGCTGCCCCTTAAAATGATTAAGCAATGCCCTCTGGCAAGCACAAAGTCCTTTGGCTGATATCTTCAATAAACTCAAGTGTCTTTATACTGTGCCCTTTGGCGAAAAGAAAGCCCTCTGGCTGCTGCTCATTAGCAAGCTCATGTCACTGAAGCCTTCTGGTTGATGCCCTTTGGCAAGCTCAATCTCTGAAGCCCTCTGGCAAACTTAAACTTTAAAGCACTTTGGCTAATGCCTTCTAGCAAATTATAGCCCTCGATCTAATGCACTCTTTGCAAACTCAAATTTTCCTATGCACTTTTGCAAAATGAAGCCCTTTGGCTTAACTCAAACTCGTGCCCTCTAGCAAAGTGTAGCCTTATAGCTGAATATGCTCTTTTAACTCAAAACTTCAATGTTCTTGTAGAAGTGTAAACCTCAAGCTGAAATGAAGCCCACCTTGTTTAACTTGTGCCCTCTAGCAAAGTGTAGTCTTCTAGCTAAATCTCATGCTCGTGCCCTCTGGCAAGCCCTTTGTCTTAACTTATACCTTTTGGCTAGAATTCAACTCATGCTTCCCAGTACCTCGGCCACTGCCTTCACTCGAGTCAACGATCTCATTAAGCTCAAAGATTTCGCCTTTCAAAGGCTCACCATTCCTACCACCCACAAAGTTATCCATCTCAACCATGATGCACAAAACGGTGCGCTGATCCTGGCACCAAATCATGTCTTGACTTCATAGTCCCGCTACATGGTTGTCCTCTGACAACGGTGATTTCATCCATCACCCCGCTCTCTAGCAAGCATGTACACTCGATGCCTCTGCACACGGGAGTCAAGATCTCAAATTTTGTCTTGAAAATTTTCCGAGCAAACCCTCTAAGAAGTCAACAACCATGCGTCTGAAGATGCAAAACCACTAACACGCACAAGTTGCAAATGCCACCACAAACGGTCGAAACATAAGCCCCCTGAAGCGAACCAATGATAATGCCATAGCACGTGCACGACTGCCAACGAAAATCCGTCTCTAAGGCTCAATAGATGAAGATCGCATGCCCACAATCTAATACAAGCATTGCACAAGTTCAAATTGCGGTAGACATCTCCATATAGCCAACAAAGCAACACAATCATGCTAACCCTGTTGGTTAGGAAGCAACCTGTCCACAAATGTAGCCTACTTGTGCCAGAGTGTGCCCACAGTGTAGAAATGCTCACCAAGTCCACAAAGTGAGAGGCAACACCAAGTTAGCAAGGAAACACTAGATGCCACAATGCTGCTTAATTCGCACCCTTAAAAACGGTCGCTGCGTTCAAGGCATCGCTGAAAAATAGCACAATAAGCATAGATACCCCAAGACATCACCAATCAACTCCCACGGTTCAAACATGACCAGAAAACCAACGGCGGTCTTGTTTAGAGTCAAGGATGTCATACACGTCCCCCAAGATGAGTTTCATGCATAACTCCTTCAAACAGTAGCATCGAGGTCCACGAAGAAATGATATCACAAGATAGCTGCATGTCTACTCTAGATCAAGCTCACCCCAAATGAGTGATCTAGCTCTGATACCAACTGTCACGGGCTGACTCCTTTAGAGGCGCAGTGGATCAATTTTTCGCCCGTGTGGTGCTCGAACTCCACCAAGTTTAAGCCCGCCATAAGCTCGTTGACAAATCAAGTGTTTATGATCTCATCCGTTTGAACATTAGGGCCCAATGCTTTGTCAAGCAAAACAACTTCACAAGAAAGCTCAGTCTTCACCAGGATGCCACAAGTAGGCCTAATGCCTCAAGTGCACCAAGCACGGCATAAGTCACTTCATAGCGCCAAGCTTACCTCAAGCAAGGTACTCGCCCAACTTAGGTTTATGTCATCAAGATGCCTAGCCACACAATAATGTGCTAGAGAAGGTCCACGACTTAGCCGACAAGCCAATATTGCATGTTGGGTCTTTAACAGCATCTCGAAGTGTCTTAGGGTCAAGCATGCCTCAATCGATGCATATTGGATGGCCACTTGGTCATGCGAAGCCCACAAGCCACTGAAGGTCAATCTCTTGCCCACGGCGTAGTCCTCGTGCCAACACGTGTGTTAGATTCCGCCTAAGGCCATTGCACACCTTAGCGTTGCACCAACGTGTAGCATGAGCAAGGCAACGTCTCAATCCGTAGCTCACTTGTAGCATAGCGTAGTCCCTCAATGGACTTAGTCAATACAACGCCATCCCTCTCTTTCCTTTTTTTCACCCCCATAAAGTGTATAACCTAGGTAGCATAGACACGGATACGACATAGACACGCTAATATGTCGATTTTAAAAAAACACGATACGCTGGGGACGCGTTAAAATTTTTTATTTTTACAAATTTATTATATGTCATATATATATACATATTAATAAGTTATTAAAGGATAATGAAAAAAGTCTATATAATATTAAAAAGGCTATATAATTCATAGCTTAAACATCAAGATATCATTCATGTAACAACTACATTTTAAAGAGTACAAAACAATTATAGATGCGCATGATGTATTCATTTTATAAATGTTTTACAACATATTTAAAGTGCATAAGTTATGTTTTAAAGAATGCAAGACATTTGTTATTATGAAGGAATTCATCACATGGGACATGTTTGGAAGGTTCACGAAACATCGCCTAAGTGTCCATGAAGTGTTTGTAAAGTGCCTAATATTATGTATTTGATTTTTAAATTAAGACATGTTGAAGAAGTCAATGTTTTAAAAACTGAAACAGTAAGTGAACTGGAAAAGGGATCGGGTAGACGGGGTTGCCCGTTCAAACGTTGGGTCAAATCGGAATCGAACTGTGACATCATAATTATTTTATAAATCATTAAAAATAAGACTTAATAATAATATAGAATTAAGATACATTTATTTAAATTTTAATATACATATATATAATTACATAAATATATTAACCAAATTTAAACAAAAGCTAAAGTTAGCATAGTGGTTATATGGTCATACCACTCTCAATGTAGTTATATTTTAAGTTCAAATATATGTGTTTATACATATACTTTTTATATATTGTTAGTAAAAATGTTAGTTATGCTAGTGTTTGAGAGTACATAGATTCAAACAATAAATAATATATATGTACTATATATTTAACAAGGAGAATCAGTGGCCTAGTGGAAACAATGTGGCTCTTACAAGCAAGAGTACCTACATTCAACTCCAAGGAGACAAGTTTTTTTCCATGCTTGCACCAGGCTTGTATGAGCACGCAATGGTCTGGCCGGTTTGCTTCAACCCGCACTGGGTCGTGCGGTTAGCTGGTTCAAGCGTGGGTTTATCCGGTTTAACTAAAAAAGGCTGATTTTCGAGGTAAAACAGTTTTGAGGGTGTATCCGGACCAGACCTTGGACCGATCAACGGGTCAACCGCTTGAACTGGCTGGTTCGGTCCAGTCTGATTTTTAAAACATTGGAAGAAGTGTCGAGCACACTTTTTAGAGTATTCGAATATTGACGGGTGTTGGGCACAACACACCTCCTACTCAAAAGTGTATGTGCTTCTTAGTTATAATTTTACAAATCATATTTATGGAGCCATAATTTATACATTACAATGTGCAAAGGCATTTTGAGTTCTCACATCCGAGCAAAAGATTCAAAGCACACAAAAAACAAAAGAAATAGTGATGTTTAAATTAAGATGTAGGAAAAGATTTGCAATAATCAGAATCCTAGAAAAAGGATTGAAACAGTAGAAGAGCATAATAACAATACCTAGACATATTGGACATTGTACGTACGTACGAAGCGCTGGCAGTTTCACAAGAACCCATCTGTAAAAAGTCAAAGTTAATAAATAATACCCAATCAACAATAAAATTCACATTAGTCAACAAGAACAGTCATCATCAAGATCTTAGGAAAAAAGAGAAACAAAAGGTGAAATGCAGTTGCACATCTTTGTCATAGTTGCTTAATTGAACACACAAGATCTTGGAAGAAAAGAGAAAACAAGATACCGTGTTCGTAAAGGTTAGACACCACATTAATGTAGTAGTAATTTGACTACGTTTCAGATTTTTACTAAGACAATAGAGACTTAAGTCAATAATTATAGTTATTGTTACGAAACTACCAGTTCCTCTTGTTTTATAGCCGTTGTCACCATAGAACAAAAGACAAGAGTTCTTAGCACGGACATACCTCACCAGCCACCACTGATGCCATCCAGCTTTAGAATACTACGATGATCCCACCTACAACTGATTATGTGGTGGTTTACATCACACTAGATTTTTGATAGCTTCGGGGTACGTTGTGGCCTCTCTTAAGCCGTTCAATGCTTAGTTTCCAAAGAGAAGACAAAGATTCTAAAGGATTTCATCCTTACAAAGTTTAAGCAGAATCGTACAAACTTGATCATTCCCATCATCGTATTTGGGCCTGCCTTTGGATTCCTTGTACAAAACCTGGGCAATTAGGATCTTGTCGTGAAGAGATTTCAGAGGATATTGGCGAAATGCAAATGTTAATACCTCTTAGAAAGGGGTAGACATACTCTAGTTTAAGAGTACTTTACCTAGCTGGCCTACAAATTTTATGTCTACGTTTGTCATTCTTTCCTTTGTTGTAAAAAAGTTGGAAAGACTCAAAGGGATTTGTTGTGGGGAATAACAAAAGAATTCAAGTATGATTTGGTTGAATGAGACACAGTTTGTTTGTGGAGATGGGTTGGGTGTTAGAAAGTTAAATGTTTCTAACGAAACTGTGAGAGAGAGAGAGAGAGAGGTATCCTTGAAGTATGGTTGTGATTGGGGGAGTTTATCCTCTTTACAAGTATATATGTCTCATTGTTTAGGTCTTTTGAAAGGTATTAGGAAGGAGTAGGATAAGTTTATTGAACACACTAGTATGTTGGTGGGGGTTCAGAAAGGCATGAGGTTCTAGTCCCATTATGCTAGGGAGAAATTAGGATGATTCAATGTCTAATTGTTTGCGCAAAAAAGTGCTCAAGTTTTATGGCTGATTATTTGCGCAATTGCTCAAGTTTCTTGGTATTATGTTGTGAATTGTCATGAACAGAGTCAAATTTATGCCGAACAAAGTCAAATTTATGCCAAACATAAATTTTCAAACCCTAATTTGCAATGCATTGAAATGTACAAAACAAAAATAATCATTATAAACAAATATTCTTATGGACTGAATAAAATGAAAAGTTTTTTAAGTACATATCTACTTAGTAATCTATCAAAGTGAGACATTTTTTCTAGAACAAATGCAAAATAAACCATAATAATAAAGGTAGAAACAACAAAATAGAAGTCCTAATTTAAAACATATCTCAATTTAATCAAACCCATTACCTCTCTCTCAAAAAAATAACCCACAAAAATTAATGACCATAAATTAAAGAGGGGAAATACTTGGAATTAGTTCAAGCCATAGACTAATAATTGTGAATTGAGAAAAAAGGGGCAGCGCAATTTTGGGATAGGATTAGCGGTGTGGAACAATTTTAGATATTTTTTGTTCCTTCATTTCTTCACGAGAGAGAGAGAGGAGAAAGTTTAGATGTGCTGGAATCGCCCAAAATTAGTTCAAGCCATAGAGAATAATAATTGCGAATTGAGAATAAACGGGAACAATGCAATTTTGGGAAACGATTTGTGATAACCCAATCCGTATTATGCTTAATTATGCATGTGATTATGTGTTTGATATTAAGTTACATGTTTAAGTGTGTGAATTATATGTTTTTGGAATTATATCTATCGAATGTAGGAATATATGTTGCAATTACAACTTTGAACTGAAATTGAAAGCCTTAGAGGCACCAGAAACCAAAACCGACTTCATATTTGTGTTCAGCATGATTTTTAGAGACTACCATGAAATTTTGTAAAATTATGATTCATAATGATTAGTTAAGTTAATTGGCCCAATGTATATATGTATATAGCTTCTTCCCTTCATCACTTTTGTTGAGAGCTTACCAGAGAGTGAGTTAGAGAGAGAGGAAGAGGAGAAGCTAGGGTTTTGGAAGAGATTCAAGGGGCAAACCCAAATTTGAGCTAAGATATGGAAATCTACTTAGAATCTTTGTAAATAACTCATCTTTTGCATGAAATCAAGAGGAATTTGAAGATTTAACACTTATATGAGTTAGATTTTGAGTTATGTAATTGTTTGAGCTAAATTCAAGAAATTGGACCTTAATGTCTTCAACTTTGTTTGATTTGAGTTCAAGCTTGTGATTAATGCATGAAATAAATCCTAAATTATCCATACAACAAGCATTTGTGTAAGGATCATCCATGCGTATATATATATTTTGAACTTAATCACGAGGTTTTGTACATATATGGAAAAAGATGAGACTTTGATTTTGACATTGAAGCAAGATTGATGTGTTTGAATTGAAATTATACTTGAATCATGTTAGTATATCAAGTTTTGAGTTAGTTTTGCATGAATTTGGGTTTGAAATTGAATTTGGGAACTTGGCTTCAAAACTCTATTTTCAGACTATCTAGAACTACCCAGACCACTTGTGCGGCTACGAGCTTTGCACGAGTGGAGCATGGACCAAATCGGGGGAAACCATTCTACATGCTCGAGCGGCCACACGCACCAGCGGAACCTAACCGCTCGAGCGGTTGGACCAGCCGCACGAGTAGCAAGCAGGGAAAATTTTTTTTGCTATCTCGTGTTGACCTCCCTAGCCTCCTGAACGCATTCCCGACCTTATTTAAACCCTCTGGGAAATGAAATGATAGTTAGAAACCCATTGAAAAAGGTTATGAACTATTAAAAGAAAAGTGTATGAAATGAAACGAATTATTTATCGAATGTGTATGTGACATGTTTTGTGCAAGTCGTGTGTCGGAGGCAACGCCGCAAGACCAAACTTACTGTGAGTAATAGTATTGTAAAAATATGTTCTTAATTGATTATTTTGACCCAGATACGGTGATTTATTCTGATATTGTGTTTTGATCAAAATGAACGAGTTTTATGAACGTTATATAACATGTGCAATATGGATCTACGGTTGTTCCGTTTATGCTACGATGTGCTTGGGCCCGAGGCCGTTATGTTAATATGTGTGCCTGAGGCCATTGTGTTAATATGTGGGCCCGAGGCCGTTGTGATATATGTGGGCCCGAGGCCGTTTTGTAATATGTTGGGCCTGAGGCCGTTCAGTTATATGTTGGGCCTGAAACCGTTCCATAATATGTTGGTCCTAAGGCCGTTTTGTAAATATGATTATGGATAATGTTATGAAGGATGTAATTGTGGAAGAGTATTGTGTTAACATAATCTGCTTTTTTTTAAATCAAGATTATTCATTTAATTCTCTTTACTTTACTATTATTCATTGAGCGTCCCTCACCCCCTATGTTGTATGTGTGTAGGTGATCAACATGGAAGTCAACCTTATAGTCTGCCTCCGGAATTATTTTTGTGAACATGTTTGGTCGAGTCTCCAAAATAGAGCTTTTGGTTTTTGATTTACATTCAGTTATGACGTTTGTTTCGTTTTGCTTAATGGTCTTGGGATGTGTAAACCATATATATGGAATGCTCTTTGGTACATAAGTTTTTGCGTGGTCATGGAAATATGCTATGTTGTAAGCTGTATGATTTTGATATTTTGGCACAGCTCAATGAACTTCTTCATTTGTGTTATGCTTCCGCTTACGGCCCCATTATTATAATTACTTTGTATGTTTGTTTGAGGCCGAAGGTAATCAAGTGATTACTGGCCGGTTATGATCCGAACTTTTAGGGGTGGATTTGGGTCGTGACAGGATCAAAGGCGTGGAACAATTTCAGATATTGTTTCTTCCTTCATTTGTTCACGAGAGAGAGAGAGAGAGAGAGACCATAATTTTTTTTTTCCCGAGAGAGTGAGAAAAGGAGAGGGGAGTAGGAAGTAATTATATGTGTTGGATAGCGGAGAGTGAGGAAAGTTTAGATGTGCCTGTAAGTTTCCTAGCCAGAAATGAAAACTTTTATTTACAATAAAATAAAAATAAAAACTTTTTTCTAAAACTAAAATTACTGTATTTACCCTCAAAAGCCTTAATTATTATAACAGTGCAAACCAAACTCTCTGCCAAATTATATATACATGGGTTCGCCAAAATGTGGGAGGGGTCATGGCCAACCCAGGCCAAGCAATGGCTGTATTGGGAATTGGCAAAGTTGACAAGGTTCATGGATAGGTTGTTCAAGATATCTAATATTAGGAATGGGCAGGATTTGCTAAGATGAAATCTTTCTAGATCAAGTTGCTTTCAGGTAAAATCCTACTATGAGGTTGTGTTCTGGTGACACATTTCTCCGTATCCATGGAGAGCAAATGATAGGGAATTAACAATTTATCCAAAGAAGGTAAATGATAGGGAATTAATGTTCTTTCAAACAGGAAGCTGAATGTGTTGGAATAGGCATGTGTGGAATTTGTTTGACCAAATACGCAATAGGCAAACAATAAGAGTTTACGGGTGAGCATAATGTGCATAACTGAAAATGTCCGCTTAAAGGGAAAATAACAAATAGGGATTACTAACAATTTAAACAAACACGCCATCATAAATCATTTAACTTAACAAAATGTGGCCTTGTCCCAACCAATAAGGATCATCTACAAGATTCTCTCCTCTACATGAATCTTGTATCACCAAGCAGGCAAAAGGCCAAGCCCAGTGCAACATGCAAGGACCTTTTATGCATTAAATCACCAAAAAGAAACATAAAATGCCCAAATCATTAGCACCGGTTTTGGTTGATTAAAGAATCCTCTCAGAAGCCTCTGTATATCAGTCAAAGCTGTGACCTTCAGAGGTCTGATTGCTCTTTTGTCATCAAATGGAAAGATAGTTCATTGGGATGTTTTAGTATTCTGTGGAAGATTCAAAAAGGACATCCATTTCAATTCAGCAAAAAAGTAGAATCAGCAATATTAAGTTAGTCAACAGGTGTTCTTTTCTTTTGATAAGCAATAGTTAGTCAACACAAACTCCATAAAATCCTTGTAAGATTAAAATACAGAGGAAAAAAAAAGCATGGAAAGAAGAGGAGGGGGGGGGGGGGGGGAAGAGAAGAAAAACTGAGATAATCGTAGTCCGGCATTTAAGTAAAGGGCGAACAAAGCAAAGTCCTTTTGTCTTAGACAAAAGGAACGACAAGAAGGAACAATAGACAAGGATATATAAAAGCACACATGTGCACACACAAGAAAGGTTTTAGCTGTTGTAATTAAGCAGATAGAACATGATGTATAGAAAGCCCAGAAATGGCATAATCCAAGTGGTGTTCTTCCCATGAAGCCAATATATTGCATGGCACCGTTTCAAAAGAGTTCGTTACAACTATTTAAAACTTGTTCAAATACTACATGAAGATGGGAAATCATAAATTTACATTTAACAGAATCTTACAAACTGGCCCCAACAATTATATTTTAAAATTAGGGGAAATTATAAATCAGTGCACATGACCAGAAATAATTACACAAACATATGGGGTTGCCCTCTTTCTGCGTTAAAAAAACACAACAAAAGTTGCACCCCAATAAGAATCTCACCATGTAGTAAATATTTGCCCCACTTCCCGCTCAATAGTAATTTCCCCTTAAAATTACAGCCATAAAAACATAGAATAGATAACTTAAATTGAGACATGCAAGAACCTCTCATGCAGTAAATCAAGCATAATCGAAAGGGCAAAGCAAGACTAAAATCAACATCACCCAACCAAACATTATAAACCAAAATTCATCCACTTCAGTAGTCAAAACTCAGTAGTCAATTCAATTTATTGCGATAATCCATACATATACATCAGTGCTCAAAAATGATCGTAAGAAAAGCAAAATCTAGCAGTAGCAATTAAGATATCAGAGACATTGAACATATAGGAAGACAAAAAAACAGATACATTCGATCTGACCACTAATCAAACAAGAAAGCAAAGCAAAAATCAAAATGAAGCACATCCAAACATATATGTATGTATATATATATATAGAGAGAGAGAGAGGGAGAGAGAGAGAGAGAGAGAGAGAGAGAGAGAGAATACTCGGATTGGTTTGCAGGGTCGTCAGATGAACGACTTCCATCAGAATCTGAGAAGTATCAATTTAAACCATAAACGATCGTCAAACGAAAACAAATTCATATATATCGAGCGCGAAGAGATAAACAAACAAGATACGATACGTAACCCTCATCTTCAGAGTCTTCGTCCTCTTCTTTCACTTGTTCTTCTTCTTCTTCATCTTGTTCGTAGTCTCGCTCATCTTCATCATCATCTTCAGCTCCTCCTCGTTGGCGTCGCGATTGCTTGCGGCGGGAATGCTGTTGCTGAGAGTCGTCGTGGTGTAGAAGATTATTATCAGAAGACGAATTACGCTTCTGTGAAGGCATTGATTATGCTTCGAACAAGCCCGCCGTTGATCAAGCGAAATAGATCTTCTTCGGGGATGAGAGTCTGTGTCTGTAGAGCGAGAGAGAGGAAGAAAAGCACGTGTATATATAAATAAACGTTACAACGGGACATGGCATGTTCGTTCAGTGGAGGGCTTCTGTTCTTTCATTTTCACAGTAATCCCCCCTAGTTTTAAGAATTTTTAAATTTGATGTATCATGAAAATAGTTAAATTTGAAATATGACCGATTAAACTAATTTGATATGTCCTGTCTAAAAAAAAAAAACTAATATGATATGTGAAACATAAATGTATTTATAAAATAAAAAAGTTGTTTATATCGTGAAAACATTTACGTATATTTCAAAAATATATGTATATTATAAATTTTTGAAAAAATTACTCATAAATTTCATATTGAGAAATGTTGCTCTATCTAGTCCTGAGTATTTTTTTGTAAACCATTTAGTCTTTTTTATATTTGGTATAATATCTTTGTTTGTTATACTGTATAAACATCAAGCAATTTCAATCCAATCAATGTGAGCGAGTTCAAATATCAACTACATCATCAAACATCATCAACATCACCAACATCATAAAACATCATGAACATCATCAAACATCAACTACATCATCATACATCATCAACATCACCAACATTGTGAAGATCATCAAACATCAACTACATCATCAAACATCATCAACATCACAAACATCATAAAATATCATCAACATCATCAAACATCAACTACATCATCAACATCACCAATAGTTCCACTAGTCGCACTACAATTTCAACAGGAAATTATGATTCCAATATGTGCATCAGCATACACTGTTATAAGACCAAGCTTTTTAGACACTACAATTTCAATGGAAATAATGATTCAACGGACACCAAATAATAATATACTAAAAATCCCAGGGTCCAAAATTACTTCTTTTTGACATTTATTCGAACACAAAAGAGACATTATAATTCTATTTTCTGTTTCTATACTAGTTCATTTACAATGGCAAATTCAGCACAAATTAAAATTCCAAACTTTATGCCTCAGATTTGCTGATAAACACGCAATCATCAAACAACAAACGAATTGGGTCAACCTAGTCAGCTAAAAAGAATATCAAAAAAACCCAAATCAAATTCACCGAGTAACAAAACACCCATTAGTTTTCCATAATCACATCCATATATAAAGAAACGACTGAATCGATTAGGTATATTGGGTCTGACCCAATATGGGTCGAAGTCTGTTTGATCACAAGAAAAGCTTACCTGGTTTGATTGTGAACCTCATCAAGATGTAGTTGATGTTTGATGATGTTCACAATGTTTGGTGATGTTGATGATGTTTGATGAGGTTGAAGATGTAATTGATGTTTGATGATGTTCACAATGTTTGGTGATGTTGATGATGTTTGATGAGGTTGAAGATATAGTTGATGTTTGATGATGTTCACAATGTTGGTGTTGTATGATGATGTAGTTGATGTTTGATGATGTTGATAATGTTTATGATGTTTTATGATATAGATAATGTTTGATGATGTAGTTGATGTTTGATGATGTTGATGATGTTTTATGATGTAGTTGATGTTTGATAATGTTTATGATGTTTTATGATGTAGATAATGTTGATGATGTAGTTGATGTTTGATAATGTTGATGATGTTTTATGATGTTGATGATGTAGTTGATGTTTGATGTTGTTGGTATAGTTAATATTGCTGATGTTCGGAAACGAGGGAAATTTAAAAAAAGCCTATAGTGAGCTTTTAACATTTAAATAGGACTTATTAGTCTACAAAATAAAAGGCAGGACCAAATGGTTTAACAAATTAAAATTTGGGATTTATTAGTGTTTTGCCCTAATTTTTTTGTTTTAAATATAATTATTATAATTAATTGTGGCAAGTGGTGGCTAGTGTTGGGTGGTAAAAAAAAAAAAAACTGAAAACTCAAAATGGAAACACATTTTTTGTGTTTTCATTTTTTGGCCAAATTTATAAACTGAGACCACTGATTTATAAATTAAAAATTTTACTAAACAATTTTTTATTTGAATTTTTAAATTTTTTGTAAATATAAACAGAAAACATAAAATGTAAGTATTACCAAACAGCACCTTAGCAACTCTCTTACTAGTACTTCTTCTATCCTGCCACCACTCAGCTCCTCTATTCATTGGTACGCTTGCATTTAGTTCGAATGATTTCTAATGGCTAGCGATTGATAGGCGATCGCTTAGCAATATTGCTCATTTTTAGATCTTTTCAATAATAGCTTGCAATCAATGGGCGATCAATTGCTCGAGCAATTGCTTCTTCAGCAGAGACTAGCAATTGATAGGAGATCGCAACTTTTGAATTTTGAGAGCGATCAATTGCTCTTTCATGGCAATTAATTGTCAATCCGATAAATATTTATTTCTGCAATTCTGCTTTTTCTCTTCTCTCATTTACTCACTTTCACTTTTCTCTTTTCTCTTCTCTCTCTTTTTCTCTCTACCATAACTCACCATAAATCTCTTAGATTCGAAGCCTTAGAGCTTGAGCCAATCAAAAACTCAAGTATTAACGTTGTAGAGCACAACGACGGCTTTACATCCATCCAAGCCAATTTCTACTTTTCAAGTTTTGGCACTTCCCATTTTCTCCATTTTAGGGTTTTTTTTTTTTTTTTTTTTTTTTTTATATAATATGGCGGTGTTTGGGAAGTAGGTTGAGGAGGCTATTTTAGCCTCACAGCTGAAATAGCAAAAAATCATATATAAACAAAAAAGAGTAATGTTAGGGATTATGAAAAATATATCATGAAAATTTTTCATCCCTTGATTAGTCTTGATTAGTATGTGATGTTTTATTATATGGGTAATCCAAAGGTTGAGAAACTTTCATGATAATATTCATGATATATTTTTCATGATCCCTAGCATTACTGAACAAAAAAAGACCATGTGTCTTGACAACACTGCCACCTCAGGTTGTCAAATGTTCAAATTGCCCCTTGTGAACATTGAGATTCACACCAATGGATGGAACCCAAATATATTTCCCAAGTTAGAAGGCAACGCCATGTCATTCAACAAGGAACTCTTCTTAGGGGCATTTTTATCTTTTCATTGTTTAACATCATTTCAAACACATTTCCCAATACAGCAATCCAACAAAAATCCAACCTATCTTCCCAAACACAAAAACTAAAATAGTCAAATAGCCAAAAAGTCTAAAAAATAGCCACTTTACAACGAGGCCTATATGAGTTTATATGTGTATATGTGGTAGTTTCCTTATGCTATATTGAGATATTTGTAGAGATTTTGAAAATGTGCATGGCAAAGGGTTAGGATTTGGAATTTATTGGTTATTTCTTTATATCTTTATTTTTCTTTTCAAACCTATTTTCCTAATGTTGTATAGCATAAGGGTGCTTTAATTGAGCAAGCTCCAACTTTCTTGAAACTCTAATTTGTGAAATTGGTCAAGTATTGGAAATGTTGCCTTTACTTTGAAATTGAAGTTAAATATCCTTGAATTAAATCATTACATATTGTAAAAATTGATTGTTGGTCATTGGTGAAAAATGACATTGTTATAAAATCACCACCATAGGGTGAATAAACTCATATGCTGTATATTGAATTGTTGAATTCATAAAATGAAAATCTGTTGGTGAACAAAAGTGTTGTTGAATACTGTCATGACCCAAACCTGCCCCTAAAAGTATGGCTTATAACCGACCAGCAATCACACAATTACCTACGACCTCATACAGAAAACAAATGTTTTTAATAATAAGGCCTTAAGCGGAAGCAAATTAAAATTAAGAAATAACGTCCAATGAGCGGTGCTTAAATGATCAAGATAAAATACTTATATACATAGGAGTTAAGACATTAAGTTACACATCCACAAAACCAACATAACAAACACCGGTCAAAAGTCTTAACATAGACATAGTCAAAAGACAACAACTCCATCTTGGAGTTTCGACATGACAAGTCCTCATATGCAATTTCCTGAGGCTGACTCTAAGGTTGACCCCATGTTGATCACCTACACACGTACAACATAAGGAGTGAGCGATGCTCAATGAATAATAGTAATTTCCTGAGGCTGACTCTAAGGTCGACTCCATGTTGATCACCTACATACGTACAACATAGGGAGTGAGCGATGCTCAATGAATAATAGTAAAGTAAAGAGAATCTAATGAATAATCTTGAATTAAAAGAAAGCATATTATGAGAACACAATACTTTTCCACAATTACATCCTTCATAACATTATTCATAATCACATTTACAGAACAGTCTTATGTCTAACATATTACAGAATGGCCTCAGGCCCAACATGTAACGAAACAGCCTCAGGTCCATATATATCAAAACGGCCTTGGGCTCAAACGTATGAACACATATTACGGAATGGCCTCAAGCCCACACATTAACAACTGTTCAAAAGGACCTTAGGTCCAATCATATATTATCATATCATTAACAGAACGGCCTCGAGCCTAAGCACATCATAGCATAAATGAGACGACTTTAGGTCCATATTGCACACATCATATAACATTCATGAAACTCATACATTTCGATCAAACACAATTTTGGAATAAATCACCATTCATGGATCAAAATAAGTAATTGAGAACATATCTTTATAATACTATTACTCACAGTGTTTGGTCTTGCAACATCTCCTCCGGCACACAACATTTCACACAAACATATTCGATAAATAATTTGTTTCATTTCATACACTTTTCTTTTAATGATTCACATCATTTTTCAATGTGTTTCTATCCATCAATTCATTTCTCCATAGCATTTAAATAAGGTCAAGAACGCATTCAGAAGGTCAGAAAGATCATCAAAAGAAAACAAAATTTCCCCTGCATTTCGCACGTGCGGAAACCCCTCACCGCATGTGTGGCCGCACGTGCAATTAAAGCAAAATCAGAGCCTCTGTTTCACCCTGTGTTCCGTATATGCGAGACTCCTAGCCGCATATGCGGTTCTGGGTAATTTTGCCTAGTCGAAAATGGCACAAAGTGTAATCTTACATACTCGTTTTCAAGCCCAAATTCATGCAAAACTAACTAAAAACATGATAAACCAACATTATTCAAGTGTAATTTCAACTTAAACACATCAGTCTTGCTTAAAGTTCAAAATCAAGATCTCATCTTTTCATAAATTCAAGAATCTCATGAAAAGGTTCAAAATACATTCAAAATACATATTATACATGGATGATCCTTACACAAATCTTTATTGTATGAAAACCCTAGGGCTCATTTCATGAAGTATTCACAAGATTGAACTCTAATCAAGTAAATCCTATGAAATCAAGGTTCAATTTCTTAAGTTTAGTCCAAAAAACTCTCAACTCAAAACCCTAACTCATATAGGTGCTCAATCTTCAAATTCCTTCTTGATTTCAAACAAAAGATGTGTTATTACAAGGATTCTAGAGGGATTTTCATACCTTAGCTCAAATCTTGAATTTTGTCCTTGAATCTTTCAATCATCTTGCTTCTCTTCTTCAACTCCAAGAGTTCTGTTCTTCCTCTCTCTCTCTCTAGCAAATGTTTGTTGATATAAAATGATCTCCAGACTTACTTAAGTCTTACCATCTATATACATACATCCATAACTTTGGCTAATTGAACTTAAATTAGCCTAATCTAGGTTTTAGGCTAATTAAACCCAATTAATTCATTACGAATCATAATTTTACAAAATTTCACAGTAGACTCTAAAAATCATGCTAAACACAGATATGAAGTCGGTTTTGGTTTCTGGCGCCTCTAAGGCTTTCAATTTTCAGTTCAAAGTTATAACTGCAACAGATTTTCCTACAAGTAACAGATATAATTCCAAAATGACATAAATCACATAATCACATACATAATTAAGCGCAATACGGGGTCGAGTTATCACAAATACATTTTGGATAAAAGTGAGAAATTGCATGAGTTGGATTGAGACTTAAAAATCATTGTTTTAAATTGAATGGCTACGGTGAATCAAGGTAATGTAGAAACAAATGACATTAACTTAGCAAGAGAGTGTAAGATGAAAGACCGAAAACCCATGCGGTAGATACCCACTACAAGAATTTTCACTTTTGGCGACTAAATTTTTAGTTACCAAAAGTTAATTTTTAGTCGCCGAATGATTTTAGCGACTAAATTATTTGGTCGGAAAAGTACTAGCCAAACAATTGTCAGTAAAGGTAATTAGCGACTAAAATTATTTTAGTCGCCAAATATATACAATTCCCGACTAAAATTTTAGTCGCCAAAAGGTTGGACATTAAATTAAATTAGACCCTTTTCGGCGACCAAACTTTTAGTCGCCTAAAGTCTCACATTTTTAGCTACTAAAATTTTAGTCGGCAAAGAGTTCTTCTTTTGGTTACTAAAAATTGAAGTCCCACATCTTTGGTTACTAAATTTTTAGTTGGCAAAGAGTTCCTCTTTTGGCTATTAAATATTTGGTCGCCTAAAGTTCTACATTTTTTGCTACTAAAAGTTTAGTCAGCAAAAGTGTTTTTATCCTTTAGTTTTTTGTTTTTAGCTACGAAATATTTTTGTCACCAAATGTTTGACTTTCTTTTGGCTACTAAACTTTTAGTCGCCAAATGTCTATTTTTTTATTTATTTTTATTTTTTGCTACAAAACTTTTAGTTGCCAAATGTCTTTTCCCAATTTCTTTTTAGTTACTAATTGTTTAGTCGTTGAAAACATGATATTATGTTTTATCGCAAAATTATAATTTCTCCGCAACCTATCTATATTCAATGCAACCTGTAATACGTATATAAACAAAATGATACATACTATCAATCATTTCACAATCTGCATCCATATACCAAAAATAAATAACTTTAAATATCAAAGTCCATACAAATCAACTATTGTCCAAACTAAAATAACAATTCCACACAAAATATATCATACAAAAATCAAAGCCCTCCGTATACAAAAAAATACATTTACTACCAAGTGAAATTACCATCTGGCATGGTACATATTACCATCGTAATCTGTACCACGACAAAATGTGATATATGTACCACAACAAAAATTTTCTATAGACCATGACAAAATGTCTTATATGCACGTCGACAAATGGTATATATGTACCACGACAGAAGGTGATCTATGTACCACGACAATCATTATCTGTTGATTGCCAAAAGTTTTTTGTATCAGTAGTAATGAACTACACAAAAGCTGAGGACAACAAAAGTATTATATTAGTTCTACACAAACTGAAAATTCTTCTCCATACACCAATATGGATTATCCACAAGTCCACGCAACAAAGCCATCTACAAAGAAAAACAAAAAACGAAACATTAGAATTGGTTACAAAATATCAATTCAGTCAGCCATATGGAACATGTTCTAACATGCATTTAAGGTAGAACAATCGAGAAATGTCTTCTTGGAAATAAAAGAAAGTATATATATATATATATGTATGTATGTATCATGCAATATTTATTCCAACCAAATGCACAAACAATGTAATATGTAATTTCTTCGTCCTATAAATATATAAAGGCAATTATTAGAATATGTAGATGTTATTTTCATAAAGTTGTCACTTTTTAAACTAAGTGTTACGAGTTTTTCGACTAAGTGTAAGACGTATTCGGGGGGCTATTATGAATTTTCGCCCCCGAAAAGCTCTTTTTTGAGTAAGTTTAGGGCGTATTCGGCTCTGACTCCCAACTTACGGGTCTGAATTACATTCTGTCAGTTCTCACAAGTCCTATTTGTTATGGTAAAGCTATCCGTGTGAGCTACACGGTCGTTCGGGGGCTGTTTTGAATTTTTGCCCCCGAAACGCCCGTTTTCGACTAAGTTTATAGCGTATTCGGATCTAACTCCCAACCTACGGGTCCATATTACATTCCGTCAGCTGTCAAAAGTCTTATTTTTCATAGGGGAACTGTCCGTGTGAGTCACATGGTGGTTCGGGGGCTGTTTACAATTTTCACCCCCGAAACATCCTTTTTCGACTAAGTTTAGGGCGTATTCGGCTCTAACTCCCAACCTACGAGTCCGAATTACGTTCTATTAATTCCCACAAGTCCTATTTGTCATGGCGAAGCTATCCGTGTGAGCCACACGATCGTTCGGGGGCTGTTTTGAATTTTTGCCCCCGAAACGCCCTTTTTCGACTAAGTTTAGGGCGTATTCAGCTCCAACTCCCTACCTACGGGTTTGAATTACATTTCATCTGTTGTCATAAGTCCTATTTTTCATGAGGAAGCTGCCCATGAGAGCCACACAGTGGTTCGGGGGTTGTTTTGAATTTTCGCCCCCAGAACGCCCTTTTTCGAGTAAGTTTAGGGCGTATTCGGCTTTAACTCCCAACCTATGGGTCCAAATTACGTTCCATCAGTTCCCACAAGTCCTATTTGTCATAGAGAAGCTATCCGTGTGAGTCATACGGTCGTTCGGGAGCTGTTTTGAATTTTTGCCCCCGAAACGCCCTTTTTTGAGTAAGTTTAATGCGTATTCGGCTCTAACTCCTAACCTACAGGTTCGGATTGCATTCCATCAATTGTCATAAGTCTTATTTTTCACGGGGAAGCTGTCCATGAGAGTAACACAGTGGTTTGGGGGCTATTTTGAATTTTTGCCCCCGAAATGCCCTTTTTTCGAGTAAGTTTAGGGCGTATTCAGCTCTAACTCTCTACCTACAGGTCTGAATTACATTCCGTCAGCTGTCACAAGTCCTATTTGTCATGAGGAAGCTTCCCGTGAGAGCCACATGGTGGTTCAGGGGCTATTTTGAATTTTCGCCCCCAGAACGCTCTTTTTCAAGTAAGTTTAGGAAGCTGCCTGTAATGCGTATTCGGCTCTAACTCCCAACCTACAAGTCCGGATTACATTTCGTTAGTTGTCACAAGTCCTATTTGTCGCAAGGAAGCTGCCCGTGAGAGTAACACGGTGGTTTGGGGGCTGTTTTGAATTTTTACTCCCGAAACATCCTTTTTCGAGTAAGTTTAGGGCGTATTCGGTTCTAAGTCCCTACTTACAGGTCCGAATTACATTCGTCAATTGTCACAAGTCCTATTTGTCATGAGGAAGCTACCCATGAGAGCCACATGGTGATTCAGGGGCTGTTTTAAATTTTCACCCCCGAAACTTTATTTTTCAAGTAAGTTTAGGGAGTATTCAGCTTTAACTCCCAACTTACGGGTCCAGATTACATTCCGTCAATTGTCACAGGTTGTAATTTTCATAGGGAAGCATTCCATGAGAGCCACATGGTGGTTTGGGAGCTGTTTTGAGTTTTCGCTCCCGAAACGCCATTTTTCGAGTAAGTTTAATGTGTATTCGGCTCTAACTCCCAACGTACGGGTCCGGATTACAATCCATCAGTTGTCACAAGTCCTATTTGTCATGGGGAAGCAGTCTATGTGAGCCACACAATGGTTCGGGGGCTGTTTTGAATTTTTGCCTCTAAAATGCCCTTTTTCGACTAAGTTTAAGACGTATTCCGCTCTAACTCCCAACCTACGAGTTCAAATTACATTCTGTCAGTTATTACAAGTCCTATTTGTCATGGGGAAGCTATCCATGAGACTAACATGGCGGTTCGGGAGCTGTTTTGAATTTTTGTCCCCGAAACGCCATTTTTCGAGTAAGTTTAGGGCGTATTCAGCTCTAACTCTCAACCTACGGGTCCGAATTATGTTCCGTCGGTTCTCACAAGTCCTATTTGTCATGGCGAAGCTATCCATGTGAGCCACACGGTGGTTTGAGGGCTGTTTTGAATTTTCGCCCCTAAAATGCCTTTTTTCGAGTAAGTTTAGGGCGTATTCGGCTCTAACTCCCAACCTACGGGTCCGAATTACATTCCGTCTATTGTCACCGGTCCTAATTGTCATGGGGAAGCTATCCATGACAGCCATATGGTGGTGAGGGGACTGTTTTGAATTTCCGTTCCCAGAACGCCATTTTTCGACTAAGTGTAAGGCATTTTCGACTCTAACTCCCAACCTACGGGTCCGAATTAAATTCTCACATGTCTTATTTGTCACGGGGATGCTGTCCGTGACAGCCCTACTTTGGTTCGGGGGGCTGTTTTGAATTTTCGCCCCTAAAAAGCCCTTTTTCGACCAAGTTTAAGGCATTTTCAGCTTTAACTCCCAATCTACGGGTCTGAATTACATTCCGTCTGTTGTCACAAGTCCTAATTGTCATGGGGAAGCTGTTCATGACAGCCACACTGTACCACATTGCATTCTAGAATTCCATTACATTGTACCACATTGCATTCAACTTCTCTCATGTATATTAGTGGCTGAAGTCACGAGATGGTAACAAGATCTTTGTCACAAGTTTACTGCTTCCACAAAAATTTCTTTGATGAATTTATTAATCCACGTTACTATGGTTGACACTATCTATGGATTGCAATAGTTGTCAAACTACAGATGATAACGAGTAAGCTACCCTACATGCAAGCGATTAAGAAGGACATCTAGCTCCAATAGTTTATCATCTCCAAGTACTCACGTCAAAGTGATGAAATAGAAGCAATAAGGGAATAATCAAGTAAGTGACACCTAAATATCAAGAACCAAAAGCTTGAATTCCACACACAACAGATCTCTGAGACAATCCCTAGGAAGGAAGACTTGAAATCTAAATCATATTCTTTAAATCATTTTCCTTAAACCCTAAACCCTCTTTCATTAAGCAGATTAGACTTTGGCTTGGGTGAGGGACTCGCTGCAGAATTGTTATCAATCCACATGCAACCCATTAATTTAGACCATTACCAGATAACACTCATCAACATCAATTGGTTGACTACTTAACCTAGAAATGAGATGGACATATGTCTGGTCAAGAGAGTGCAGTATCTTTAAGTTAAGGAACAATTTGACTTATGGAGCATATGAGAACACTAAACAGAAATAAAGATCTGAGATAAGTCATAAATAAATAGGACTAAGGAAATGAACATGAATCAAGATACCAATATCAAAACCACCTTATATTTATCTGTTGAATAGACCGAATCTAAGTTTGAAGATAATGCACATACGAATATATAATTTCTCCAACATACACAGCGAAAAAACTAACACTATATTAGTATTAAGGAAAAATGCTGGAAGCACCATAGTGTAGACGTCCCCGAATGTCCCGGGAGGGAATTCCCCCCCGTTTTGTTCATTGGGCTCACTACAGTTCAGGACTCAATGTCACGGTCCTGTATCTAATCTCGCAGAGTGCAATGCAAGACCGATGAAATCATCAAAGAGTCCAAATCCGGCAAATTGTTTTTGAAAACAGATTTTTTTGAAAGAAGTGCCAAACATGGACTGCTTTCCCAGATATAGAGTCGCCACCTAAATATTTTATTTTGGGAAATTTAGGAAACCCTGACTCGTTGCCTAAGGCCACGTGTCCATCACCACCAAAGTTGCCTCGGCTCGGGAACTTGGGGTACAATTGGGGAAGGTCACCTCGTGAGCACCCCCGCTCGCCCGATCAAAGATCGGCCTCTACTAACCATGATATCTAGTTTTGAAAACATTATGAGTTCTTATTCCGGTTATTAGCCTAGATTTACTATGTGATGTGCACAGCATACAAGTATTGACTGGATCGCCTGAATTGGAACAAAACATCTCATGTTTGTTTTGAAAACGGTTTGCTACTCGCAAGTAGGCTAAAATGTGGATTTGCCACCCTCAGGTGGGCTTAGAAAACAAGATGATTTGCCACTATCTAGGGGCTTAAAACTTGCATTTAATGAATTGTTCCAATTCGGATAACCCAAACCTTCACCCACAGGCATTCAGGCAGGTATATTCACATAAGCAATTAGCCTTATGGTAAGCATGCTATCATGGCAGTCACTCCACGCATGCAAGGATGCTAAAGCATAAAACTTACCGAGTACTCCAAGCCAAAACAGAAGCATTGTTAGAAATCCATGCATGATCCTAACTATACAGAAATGCCTAATGCCAACACATTCAAAATGCAGCTAAGATAGGCCTCGGCTTATTCTAAGATGCATATGAAATGCTACAACTAACAAGTATTCAACTTGGAATTGAAATACAAATGCAGTAGTATGATGCGCCGAGCCCGGTGCATGAAGACAGATGAATGATACAAACATGCTATCATGCTGTATGCTAATTGAAACATGCCTAATCTAACCATCATAAGCTGGAAATAAAAGGGAGAAAGACGTGGGTTGGAAGACATACATCACACTCACGCACACTTATTACAACATTGCCCTCGCTCGGAGGGTCCGAAAGAATATTACAGTCGAATGATAATACAGTCCGAAATGAATAATTAAATATTATAAAATCCTAATTAATTAACAAATTAATCTAGGAAAACGAGTTAATTTGCACGCAAATCCATGGACTGCCTCAGCTCTGTTTCCAAATGATGAATGATCTGCTCGAGTTCCTGGTGTAGACACCCCATTTTGACCACCTTGAGACTCAGACGGCACCAGTTGAGCGCTTGGTGATATTGCATATTGTGCTCGTTCAGAAGTTTCAGAATCTCGGCTGCGAGCCTTGCTCCAGACTTCCGGACCCTTTCATGCTTTGCCTCGGTTTGCGAACCAGGCTCGATTTTCTCTGTTTTCTCTTCGCGAAGGAGGGAGAGGTCTCGTAGACCATCTCTCAGTGCCGTAGGCTGCGTTTCGTGGTCGTAGGCCATTTTTGCCCGTTTGGAGTCCGGTTCCCGATTTTTCAGAGTCGTTGGCCGTGTGCCTTCGATTCGGGACCGCTTAACCATCTCCGTTTGCTCCGATTGGCATACTTCTTATTTGCTCCCTTTTGAGGACACTTGTGGTCTGAGAGACCGACTTCGTGGTCGAAACACCACTCCCGGTGCCTAACAGCCCATTTTTGGGGCCCCGAACTGCGCGTTTCGGCCCCTGAACCCTCATTTTGCATCGGTTTTGGTTCATTTTTGGCAGGGACCTCTGTTTCATTGGTAAGAAGGCCATAGAGGGGTGGAGGCCAGTAATTGTTCTGTCAGCCAACTTTATCCCATCATCGCCCTTCGTCGCCCGATTTTCCTCACTTCAAAGCCAATGTTGAAACACCTTGGGCCATTTTCTTGAAAACCAAACCCCATATTTGTGATGTACACATCTGGGAGGCCACCAATATTTGGTGGCCAGCCAGTAATTGTTGTTAACCCTTTTGAACCCTTTGAAAAGTGGGTTGTTTTCTCTCCTGGTTCACTTTTTCCGGTGTTTAACCACAGGGTTGTGTTGTGGCACACATCAGAGGCCCTCTTTCTGTGGTGGCCGGCCATTAATCACACTTGACCCTTTTGACCCTTGGCCGGCCGGCCATGTGAAGAGCCGGCCGCCACCTGCAACCTAGATAACTGGCCGTCCAGTTTCCTTACATCATCTACAGTGCAAATATGCATCTGTTTCCCCCTAGATTCTGTATCCGGGGGCTGCTTTTTGGAGGGAAACTTGGTTGGTTTTCCCTCCATTTTCCCCTCTTTGCGCTATATAACAGAGCTCCAGCTCTGTCATTAGGGTTACCAAAATTCCCCTTGAAGCTCCCTTCTTGTATCTCTCTTTCTCTATACTCCCAAGCCCAAAACCTCCAAGTTCCTACACCCTTTTCTTCACCACCACTAGCACCATACCTCCAACCTCCATTGCAGCAGTTTGAAGTTGTTTTTCCAGAGTAAAGAGTCACAAACTCAAGCCAAGAGTTGCTAAAGTTTGTCTTCAAGGGTAAGCACCATTTTTCTCTTTTTTAGCTTATTTTTGTATCCTATCTAAGCCATCTTGCTTACTGTTTTGGGCTCCGACCCTAACAGAACTAGGCTTATTTTGAGCCATTTTCATGTTTCATTAAGGGCCTCTCACTGTTTGAGGCCTCCTTGTTGCACTTGCTTCATTACCCCTCTTGTATGCCATTCCTTGTGTGGTATTTTTGGCTTATGTATAAACTGTTTTTGAGGCATGTCATAAACTGTAAATTTGCTTATTTTGAGCCCTTATTCAACATTTTGAAGGCTCATTAGTTTTTGAGGCTTCCATTTGCTACTTGCATTATATCTCTCTTTTGGCCATATTTTGCATGATTTGTTAACCTATTGTGATTCTTTTTTGGGCTGAGTTCCGAACTACAAATGACCTTATTTTGACCCCCTCTTCATGTCTCATTAAGGTCTCTTACTGTTTGGGCTCCTTATTAACTTTGTGTTATACTCTCTTTTGGCCTTATTTTGAGTGAGTATTTTAGGCTTGCATGCATACTGTTTTGGCCGCCCAACTGTAAAGTGCATTATTTTTGCGCCTCTTCAACATTGTTGAAGGGCCCCTTTGTGTTTGAGGCCAGAAATCACTACTTGCTTCTTTATCCATCTTTTGCCTTTTCTTCGATGAGATCTTATCCATACCTGTGCTGGCTTTTGGGGTTTTTTGTAAACTGTAAAAGGTCATATTTTGGCCCCTCTCAACATTGTTGAAGGGCCCTAATCGTTTGAGGTCTGAAGCTGTGACTCACTTCTTTATCTCACATTAGGGCCATTTTTGCATGCTAGTTTTGCCCTATTTGTGCCTGCTGTTTGGCCTCGCTTAGAACTGCAAACATGCTTATTTTTTGGGCTGCCTGAATCTGTCTCTCACATGTATAAGCAAATAATGCATGCTTGATGTAGCAACAAGTCATTCAGGCGTTAATCTTGCATTTCGGGACCATTTCATGCATCGGGTCTATATCGTCAGATTCGGGGCGTTTTGTGTCGCATTTCAGTCTGAAATTTGCATGCTAGCATATCATATTTCATGCCTTGCCATGTCTTGTTAGAGTGGCATTTGGTGCCTTAGGTCGGTCCTCAGTGCGTGCAGCGTGCACGCATCTCGAGTGTCTCATTTTCATCTTATGGCCTCCTATGTGAGTGTGGCTAGGTCCACTGTGTTGGTGTAGCCCATATTGCATTGTGTATGCATTTCATTCATAGCATTGTGTATGCTAGCGTATGTTAGCGCATTGTAATATACCATGTTACCTCGTGCTCATGTATGCCATTTCATAGCATTGGTATGCTAGGTTGTATCTTAGTTGCATTTCATGCATATCATGCATATTGCATCGTGCTTTGGGATAGGGTTAGCCCGAGCACGGAAACGAGATACGTTTCGTACTCCGAGTGACGGAACGTGTCTCAATTCCAAGTCACCGACATACTCCGGATTATCATGATGGAGTTAGGTTTAGTTAAGTTTTCATGTGCATTCATTCTATATTGAATAATGCAAATCGACTCCTCGCCCATCATGCATCGATATGCGTGATTGGTGGCACGAGGATCAGGCATGCATACATTGTTGAAAATACATTGCTATTGCCTTCCCTTTCAGCAAGAATAGCAACTTCTGGAGCTTCGCCGCTTTCCAAGAATAATTACAAAACAGAGGCTAATTGGGGCATCCCAGTGGATTTCCGCGCAAGGCAGCCCGGACATGCATCATCCATCATCTGAAGAAGAGTCAAGGCAGTCCCTGGCTTGCATGCCAGTTTACAGCTTTCTTAGTTAATTTGTAATTAATTAGAATTTGTATATATTTGGACTGTACTATTTATTCGGACCCTCTGCGCGAGGGGCGTAATTGTAATAAGTGTGCGTGCGTGTGATGTTATGTCTTCCAACCCCACGTCTTTCTTCCTTTTATTTACCTGTTATGATGGTTAGATTAGGGTATGTTTCAATTAGCATACAGTATGATGCATGTTTGCATTCATTCATCTGTTTTGTATGCACCGGGCTCGGCGCATCATACTAACTACATTTGATTTCAATTTCAAAGTTGAATACTTGTAGCTGTTGCATCTCATATGCCATGTTTAGCATAGCCGAGCCTGCTATAGTTGCATTTTGCATGTGTTACATTAGGCATTTCTGTATAATAAACATGCATGGATTCTTAATTAGCTTCTGTTTGGCTTGAGTACTCGTAAGTACTTATGCTTTAGCATCCTTGCATGTGGTGAGTGACTGCCATGATAGCATGCTTACCATGAGGCAATTTGCTTATATGATATACCTGCCTGAATGCTATGGGTGAAGGTTTGGTTATTTGAATTGGAACATTCATCAAATGTGTGTTTTAAGCCCACTAGATAGTGGCAAAATCATGTTTCTAAGCCCACCCGAGGTGGCAAATCCACGTCTTAGGCCTACTTGCGGGTAGCACCATCAAAACCATTTTCAAATAAACAAACATGAAAGTTTTGTTCCAATTTAGCGACCCAGTCTATACTTTATGCTGTGCGCATCACATAGTAAATCTAGGCTAATAACGGAATAAGAACACACAATGTTTTCAAAACTTGATATCATGGTTAGTAGAGGCGACTCTTGGTCGGGCGAGCGGGGGTGCTCACGAAGTGACCTTCCCCAATCGTACCAAGTTCCCCGCCGAGGCAACTTTGTATGACGGACAGGTGGCCTTAGGCAAACGAGTCAGGGTTTCCTAAATTTTCCCAAAATAAAATATTATTGGTGGCGACTCTGTATCTGGCAAAGCAGTCCATGTTTGGCACTTCTTTCAAAATTTGTTTTCTCAAAACGATTTGCCGGATTTGGACTCTTTGGTTTCAGATTTAGAACCGTGACGATTTGAGAGTCCGAGTTGTAGTGACCCCAAATGAACGGAACGGGACTCCCCTCCTGGGGCGTTCGGGGACGTCCTACAGTCTTCTGGCGACTCTGCTGGGGATTTAGAGAACTTGACTCGAACTCATGATATCTGGTTTTGACTACACTTGTGTGTTCTTTGCATTGCATTTGCATTGGTGCGCCTAGGACACCGTGTTGCCATCTACTATTCCTGAACGGTTTGCCGGAGGCTTGTCTTTCAAGGCATGACCATAAGGCTGACTGGTTGTGGGCTCTGCCAGTATGGGAACACAAACCCCGTTTTACTGGGGCACCCTTTTTGACCATTCGACCTAGTGCATATTCGGATCCGTAGTGACCATCCAAACTAGGACAGGTTGCTTACCCGTTTTTATGTTGTTTGAAACCGCTGCTGTGTAGTGAAACCTAGCTCCTGGACAAAATAGGACAGGGAAACCCTACCCAACATAGGGTGTTTGGCTCTCACTTATCTTTATGTGCTTTGGGATGCGTCTCCATACGAATGCATGATCAGTTACAAGGTTTGGGCATCAGGCCTGCGGGCATCAGTTCAGTATTGTGGGTATCAGGCCTGCGGGCATCAGTCAGTATTTGAGAATACGTTATCTGCGGGTATCAGATTCAATTTTGGGGACAGTGATTCGGGGATAATAATCATGTTGGAGGACAGTGTGTATTCAGCTTGTCGAACCGTGTTTTGATGCCCGACTGTGTGTCATTGAATGCATGTTTGCTGTTATGCTGTCCGTTTATCTGTTTATTTATTTCCTTATTGCTTTATTTATCTTTTTGCTAGGACAGTTTTAGCACAATTGCTTCAAACCTAGCAGATACCCCCCAAGCACTTTGGACAAGAGGTCATTGGCTCAATCGATATGAGGATCTGGTTGATGGATAGCCAGTGTTCCATTCTCTACCACCAGTCGTCAGAAGAAGGCAGAGAAAGCGCAGTGTGTCTGAACAGAGGTCACCAGAACAGTGGTTTCCCCCATCAGCGGACAGTCGGATTGAGATCCCCACTGTTGTTATAGAGCTAGATCTGCCAGTAGTTCAGATAGATCAAAACAGTATGGCGGCACCAACAGGAGTTGAGGAGATGATGCGCCAAATGCAAGAGACCATGCGGGCCATGCAGCAGGATGCCATTCGCCGAGATGAGTTCGCCAAGCAACTGTCCGAGATCATGGCCCGGAAGGCCGAGCTAATTACCAAACTGCAACAGCAGAATGCGGCATCTGCTTCACATCAAGTTCCTCCTCCGCCAGGGGCTCCATTACCCGAGCAGGCACCCACTGTCCAGAATAATCTGCCAAACACCCAGAACACCGTGCCAAATATCCATAACCTACAAGAGGACACGAACCTTCCAACGGGGCCAGCCCCGCCCCCGCTTCCGCCTCAACTGTCCAAAACCCATACACCCAACCACCCGGACTCTCCCTTCGAGTTCAAAATTGACCATACAGTTCTAAAACTGAGCAAGCTTGAGAAACTCTTCAAGAAATCGCAAGGGGTAAAGGCTATCCCGGATATCGAGGATGGATATACTGATGAGGCCGTGATATTGCCCGATAGGTTCAAGATGCCGCAAATTGACCGTTTCGACGGATCCGGAGACCCCATGGTCCATCTTCGGCTATTCTCAGACATCCTGCAACCAATAGGCCTAACCCGACCACAAAAGCTTTCATTGTTCGGCCGAACCCTGTCGGGTGTGGCCGCCATCTGGTACGCGAAGTTAGAGGATGAGGTCAAAAGAAATTGGGATGAAATGGCTGAGGCCTTTGTCGCAAAATACTCGTATAACACCCAGATCGAGATTACAACTCGTGATCTCGAAACGACAAGGCAAGAGCCCAATGAAACTTTCTCAGACTTTGTAACCCGGTGGAGGGCAAAGGCGTCAATGATGACTTTGAGGCCCACTGATAAGGACCAAATTCGGATGATTGTGCGAAATCTCCAACCAAAGTTGATGCAGAAAATGATTGTACTCCCCTTTCCCACTTTCTCAGATTTACACGAGATGGGGGTACAAATCGAAGACGCGATGAAGCAAGGTCTGATTGACCAGGACAGGGAGCAACCCCGGAGAACATTCAACCGTAACAACAATGCAGGCCCGAGTGGCGCTGCAACTGCAAGAGCTTCGGAGGTCAGTATGGTCACCACCATTCCCCCTCCCCTTCCAAGGCCCATGGCGGCCACACCCTTCTCCGGTGCATTCGGAAGTAATACCCAAGCCAATAAGTACCAGCCCATAGGCCAAAGAACCTTCACCCCATTATACATGTCTCTGTCTAAGGCTCTGGGGGTCCTGATCAGAAAGGGGCATCTAAAACCCCTAGAGCCGAGGCCATTGCCGAATCCACTCTCTCCCTCTCACAACCCAGCCAAGTACTGTACATACCACCAACAGCACGGCCATGATACTGACCAGTGTTTCAGGCTGCGTCACGACATCCAAGACCTTGTTGACAAAAATGTGATCCTACCCCCAGAAAGACCTAACATCACAACCAACCCACTCCCTACACACAACCAAGCTCCGCCTCCCAAAAGAGTCAACCTTATCCAGACTGGGGTCGTGTCTTACGATCCTAGCATCTATATTACTCCCACCCACCTACCTAAGCCAGAGGTGCTCCTTCCCGACAGCACTGACCTTTTGTGCATGTTGGACATCTCTATAACCCAACCTGAACCAATGGTGGTGACTGCGGAGGATAGCGCAGCAAGAGTCACGGAGGGGGATGGAATGGTCGAGGTTGGGTTTGAACAGTCTGGAAATTTTGCTGGGGAAGCCTACGACCCAAGTGAGTACATCCTATCGGTGGGCCAATCTGAGCTGAGTGTAGGGTTGCCAGAAAGTGCAGAACTGTGTATGATCCGAGGGGGCGGATTTGAGCAGAGATCAGATAACTTGACAGCAGTAGAAGAGGACTTAGCCAACCTCCAGTTCTTCAACGACCAAGAATTAGGGGACGCAGCAGTCAACTGGTTTGAATACGAGGAGTCAGCAGGAGCTACCGGGTGGCTAGATGATCAACCCGATGTTGTGGAAGAAATTCGACCAGAACAGGGCCCGGCAGAGGGGGGAGTATCAGTTGTGGCTGGAAGGGCCGGAAGTCAAAGTACATTGCCGGAGAGCGCCGGTACGAAGAATTTCGCTCAGGACGGAAGCATTGTGAAGGTTGAACAAAAAACTGCACTGACGCAGGTGGAACGACAGGGTTCTGAGAGAACCGGGAAAGTCAAAATCCATGAAGGGATTGAAAGTGATGCGGGCACGAGAACAGAGGATGCTGTAAGCATGTGGGCTGAAAGTGCTGTGAGCACAAACATGTCCGAGCCGAACAGGTGCCTTTTGGATGCTAACGGAATGTGGTGGGAAGACGATGACTTATGTCTTGCCCACACAGACGAAGACTGGGGAAGCAATCAACCGGATGACACTTGGTACCTCGATGAGGTTGATCACATGACGAGAAGTGGGCGGTACTTCAAGCCCCCATACCTAGACCAACCCGAGGTATCCGGGAAGGATAGAGAAGCTGAGAAACAGAAGGAAAAGCAGATCGAAGAGGAAGCTGTGCTGAAGCAGCTAAAGAAGATACAAGTAGACATCTCCATCTGGGGACTGCTTATGGCTTTACGAGTGCACAGACAGGCTGTCCTATCTGCTATGGACAAAGCTAAACTCTCTATAGATACTACACCAGAACAGCTGGTTGGGCTGGTTTTTCCGGGAGGAGGTTCCCCGGCATTAACCTTTTCAGACAAGGAACTACCGCCTGAGGGCATAAATCACAATAAACCCCTCTACGTTTCCGTGGAATGTAGAGGCAAGTGGATACCGGTGGTACTTGTTGATACCAGGTTCGCCATCAATGTCTGCCCAGCCAGAACAGCATATGCAATCGGGTTGAAACCCGCGGACTTTGCGCCAACTACTCAGGTGATCAGAGCCTATGACAACACTAGCAGGGAAGTGATGGGGACTGTCAAGATCCAGACTCAGGTTGGTCCAGGACAACACAACATTGAATTCCATGTCTTGGACGTTCCCGCAACCTTCAAACTACTTTTGGGGCGACCGTGGTTGCACCAGCTCAAGGCAGTCTCTTCCACTTTGCATCAGATGCTGAAGTACCCTCACGGGAAAGGGGTAGCTATTGTCTTTGGGAATTCATCAATCCATCCGCCACCGGAAGTGTCCACACCAGTATTGGAAATCGAGTATGGCACTGCGGATGTGTTCTTATCGGGGTTCACTTTGGCTGAGGCTCGAGTGGTACAGAATGTTATGGCTGTGAATGAGGGGGTGTACGTCAGTGCTCAATCCGTCTACCTCATGAACAAGTTATAACACATCCCCGGAATGGGATTGGGAAGAAGCGACCGGAAGGGCGTCGCAGCATTGGCCGAGGTGCCACACAACCCTCACACCTTTGGATTGGGTTATCTGCCCACCAAAGAGGACTGGGTGAGGAAGGGCAAAGAGATGGTCGAAAGAGCCAGAGCAAAGAAGGCTGGGAAGCCTTTTGAATTAATGCATCGGCCCATTCAGGGTACCCTAAACGGACGCTTCGTCCGGGAGGGGGAAGACTTTCCATTTTGCGGCTTCCCAGAACCATGGCTGAACGCGGAGAGGAAGCGCGTGCCTGGTTTCGAGATCTTCTTCGACCTGCAACTACCCGGGGATGACGTTGCCAAAGAGCAGACAGACCCATCAGCGGAGGTTGAGCAGTATAAGGCAGTGGATTCTGAGAGCACCGAACTTGAGATGGGGGTAACGCTGGCATGTCTACTTTCAGATCCTTCGATCGACCAAAAGTGCTTGGGGGATAACTCCTCGGTTTCCATGATTGGAGATGAAACGGCTGCGGGCCTTCCAGCGACTATCTTGGATGCATCTATCGCACCCTCTCTCACTTGGCAGTACGAGGAGGGATTTTTGTCCAGCAACACCGGGTCAGGTAGTGAGCCGGAATCTGATTCCACCGAGTCCTGTGAGTCGGAATCAGGTTCTAGCTCGACTGAGTCTGAGTCTGGTAATCCTGGGGATCATAACCCGGATGCCACAGTTGTGTCGAGGTCGCCTTTTTCTTTCTCATTTGAGTCTGTTGTAACTGAGAATTCGGACGATTTGGATGTGCTTAATGAGAATCAAGTAACTGTGGTTTCTGAGTACTTTTCTGTGCCCTTAATTTATTGCATAAACTCAGACTTTCAAAATTTTGATGAAAACGACGAGGAAGAAATTCCTCCGATTTTACAACGTTTGATTGATCAAGAGTAGGTGATGTTTGTAAAACCTTTGGTTGATGAAATCACCACAATTAATGTTGGTACTGAGAAGGACCCGCGGCTGGTCCAGATCGGGTCCACGCTGTCTTCGGAGGAACGCGAGCGCTTAGTCGCTTTATTAAAAGATTTCAAAGATGTTTTCGCGTGGTCCTACGAAGACATGCCTGGGATCGATCCTGAGATTGTACAGCACCGGATCCCCCTTGACCCCGAGGCCCGACCTGTTAAGAAGAAACTCCGAAGGATCCGCCCCGACTGGGCTCTCAAGATCAAAGAAGAGGTCACCAAGCAAATCGACGCAGGCTTCCTGCTGGTATCCGAATACCCAAC
>NW_021025060.1:1946898-1966173 GCF_004153795.1 Camellia sinensis | reverse complement strand
AACTTTTCCGAGCCATCTAGAGAAGCGATCCAAGCTGTGAGATTTTCAACGAGAAATGCCTCCATTTTTGTGCAAAACTAAGATGGATTGAATCAAAACACGGAGCCAAGGCTTTTAAAGAGGAAAAGACACTATTCAGGGGGACAAGTGTCAAAATTGGGCGGCTGCAGAATTAAGTGGCCGGCCGGCCACTTTTTTCTGGCAGGCCGGCCACTTCTTGTTTCAAAACTGGCCGGTCACCCCCCCTCTGCAATAAATCTGGCCGGCCGGCTCCCAAAAGTGGCCGACCATGCTCCAATGTGTGTCTTTGGCCCTGTTTACCCTCCGAGGGAAAGTTTCAAGCATTCCCATGCAACGGATGTGCCGAAGGCCGCTATTTCCCTCTGTTTCGGATGCGTTCCGTTGCCCAGATCGTCCGAAGAACACTTCGTCTTGTTAAGTTTTGTTTATCGAGTTGTTGTTTTGTTTATTGAGTTGTCGTTTTGCTTATCGAGCTGTTTGTCGAGCTGTCGTGTTTTCGTGTTTTGAGTTGTTACTCTTTGTTTAAGCTTTTGTTTGAGTCTTGTTTATCTAGTTGTCAACATTATTGCATTTTGTTTATCGAGTTGTAAACTTGCTAAGGTTTCGTTATATCTTAGAAAGTTAAGTTGTTGCGTCGGTTCACTACCTGACTGGGCAAAATGCACGATGCACATTTCCATTCAATCTCATTATGATGCAAAATGGTGCGATAAGATGCTAAGTGTTTAAAATACAATACTTTTTTCAAAAGCTGTTTCATCCTATCATGTCTTGCTTGTTACAACATTTTACAGACTAAGGCACAAGTTTTACAGAAAATAAAACTGCCCGATAATGTACAATGTGCTACAACTACTAGCAAAAAGATAAATAAAACAGGAAACAGCTGCATCTGTGCTCTCAAGAGCAGGAATAAGTGGCCCTCTTCGTCCTCTTCTGCGGAACGGACTCTCCGCCACCATCGCCATTGCCATCATCTGAGTCGGAGTCGTCATCCCCGGGGTCCCCCTCAGCCTCGCCTCCACTCCCAGAACCAAGACCGGAGCCGTCCTCTCCATCATCAGATGTCTCCGACTGACGGTCGGCAACCTCCTCCTCCTCATCCTCACCAGGCTCCTCCTCCGCAATATGTGCTCTGCGTCTGCGAGACGAACCCTCCCCTCGAGAGGGCCTAGATGGCCCAGCTCCTCGGAAAGACCTGGATGGCTCAGCTCCGTGAAAAGGCTTGGACAGCCCAGCTCCATGAAAGGGCCCAAATGGCCCAGCTCCCCGAGAAGACCCAGGTGGCTCGGCCTGCGGCTGAGCATATACAGGAGGCATCTGAGAACAAAGAGTTCAAATTAAATACATCAGTCCAAATATGTACATCAGATGTAGATACAAGCAAAAACTACATGAAGCGGGTGCATGAAAACACAGTGTGCAAGTGGGGTGTGTGTCAGATGTGCTCTACACAAATAGCCTATCAATGCAGTAGAAATCAGTATGTCATCAGAAGTATGATAAATACCAGAAAACTAAAGGGTACCTGGAAGCCCATGATAGACAACTGTGCCTCCCTCCGCAAGACCATGCCCTCGAGTGAGGCTACCAATCCGATCACCCCCTCCATGTACTCTCTGGGTGGCTGCAGATACAAGCTCAAATCATCAATGAATAAATGAGTGTCTAAGTATTTGAATGATAGATGAAAAGTAGTAGAGCATACCGGCGGTGAGTCGGGATCAATGACATATCGATGACCGGGTATCGGAGGCTCTATCGGAATCAGAATCGGAGAGGTAGTCCCAAACTGCCATCCCATCAGCTCAGTCGACATGTCCGGCCACCCAGGATGAGAAAGAGTCGAAGGAATCGGGGGAACCGACCTACCCCCACCTCTAGATGTACCAGCCCTGCTGGTGGAAGGGGCGTTTGCAGCCCGAGCCCGGGCCTGGCTCGAAGATGGCATACCAGCAGGCCTCATCGTCAGAGTACGGACTCCCGTCAACGGAGGCATCAGGTATGTGTGACGGTAAGTGGCATAGTCCCCCTCCTCAATATATAGCAAAACATCAGTGCCCAGCATAGCATTGATAACATCCCGGGAAATGAGCACATCAGCGATCCGCATATCGGCTGGAGGTGCTGAGGGAGGGTCCTGCGAAGTGTACCCCCAGACCTGGCGCAAGAAACGCTCCCCTAGAAAAAAGGCCCTACCAACCGGCCCTTCGAACAGGAGCCTATACCGGGAGGCACCCCACCCTCCGGCAAACTGGAATCGGAGACCCTCACCTAAGGGCGCCCAGGGCTACCATGTAATCTGCGGATAACAGATGCATAAACCAAGCAGGAATTGGAGATGTACAGGATAAATCAAAGACGAAAACAGAAAGAACTGAGAGTTTTGAAGTACCTCCGATGTGCGCACTGTGTCAAAATACTGTCACAGGTAGAGGAGAGACTCCCGAGGTCTTGGACGGTGCCGGCCTTCAAACACAAGCGAGTACGGGGTCATGAGAGGTCCCACTACCATCATCTCCAGGGCCAATGTCGGGAAATATGCATAGACCCACAACTGTAGAAAACAAAGCAGAATGTGAAATGCTGAGGGCAAAATGCATGACACAGAGTATAAAGTGCGCCGTGTGTGCAATGTGCAAATAATGAGGAACAGAAATGTAAATCAAGAAGGCAGAAAGTACCTCCCAGGCTCTCCAATAGCCGCCGAGTAAATCCCCCTGTCCGCGGGAGGTCGCGCTCATGTAGCAATAAAGGGTGGCCAAGCCGGCACCACCCCAGTCATACCGCCTGACCTGTGATAGGTCCACCAAAGCACTCAGCAGATAGAGCCCTATAATGTTTCCTCTATCAGCAAACAGAGTGGTCCCGAAGAGGAACATCAAAAAGCCGCGAGCATACTGTGCCGCCTCATCAGGAGTCCCGGGCTCCATCTCTACCCGCCGGAAGTGGGCAGAGAACCAGGTATATCGGACTCTGCCCGAAGCTCTGTCAACAGGCGGGCGAGCCCCCAGCAGATATATCCAAGCGGCCTCCCACTCGCCCATGTCGTCATCATATGGGATGGCCCAACCTCCCACATCAAGGCCGGTCAATACAGCGAAGTCAAAAGGGGTCATAGTCATGTCCCCAGTAGCAGAGAAATGGAAAGAGTTGGTGGTGCCCCACCATCTCTCCACCAGGGCGGCCATCAGCGTCCTCCTGGCAGAACAACAAGATAGCCCAGCACAGAAGGGCCCGAACCCCGCTAAGTCAACCAAATCCCGAACGGCCTCCGGGAGCTCAGCATACCAGTCTCTAGCTGCGGTGGAGCCATACCCTCGCACGTTGCGAGAAGTCACCTGCATTCAGAATGAACACATGTTTCAGCATGAAATGAGTAAAGCTGCGTGCGAATAAAATGAATAGGCTGCGTGCAAAGTAAAGTAAGTGGGCTGCGTGTTCACCATCAGTTGGGTCAGAAAATCAGTGTTTGGGCTGTGTGTTCAAACTCTAAATCAATCTGGGCTGTGTGTTCAGAAAATCAATTTGAGCTGTGTGTTCAAAAAATCAATCTCGGCTGTGTGTTCAGAAAATCAATTTGAGTTGTGTGTTCAGAAAATCAGTGTTTAGGCTGCGTGTTCAATTCTCAATCAATGTGGGCTGCGTGTTCACCTTCAATTTGGGGTTGTGTGCTCTAAAAAATCAGTGTTTAGGCTGTGTGTTCAAACTCTAAATCAATCTGGGCTGTGTGTTCAGAAAATCAATTTGAGCTGTGTGTTCAGAAGATCAATCTGGGCTGTGTGTTCAGAAAATCAGTGTTTGGGCTGCGTGTTCAACTCTCAATCAGTGTGGGCTGCGTGTTCACCTTCAATTTGGGGCTGTGTGCTTTAAAAATCAGTGTTTGGGCTGCGTGTTCAAACTCTAAATCAATCTGGGTTGTGTGTTCAAAAAATCAGTGTTTGGGCTGCGTATTCAACTCTCAATCAGTGTGGGCTGCATGTTCACCTTCAATTTAGGGCTGTGTGCTTTAAAAATCAGTGTTTGGGCTGCGTGTTCAAACTCTAAATCAATCTGGGCTATGTGTTCAGAAAATCAGTATTTGGGCTGTGTGTTCAACTCTCAATCAGTGTGGGCTGCGTGTTCTCCTTCAATCTGGGCTATGTGTTCAGAAAATCAGTGTTTGGGCTGCGTGTTCAACTCTCAATCAGTGTGGGCTGCGTGTTCACCTTCAATCTGGGCTGTGTGTTCAGAAAATCAGTGTTTGGGCTGCGTATTCAACTCTCAATCAGTGTGGGCTGCGTGTTCACCTTCAATCTGGGTTGTGTGTTCAGAAAATCAGTGTTTGGGCTGCGTGTTTAACTCTCAATCAGTGTGGGCTGCGTGTTCACCTTCAATCTGGGCTGTGTGTCCAGAAAATCAATGTTTGGGCTGCGTGTTCAACTCTCAATCAGTGTGGGCTGCGTATTCACTTTCAATTTGGGTTGTGTGCTCTAAAAAATCAGTGTTTGGGCTGTGTGTTCAAAATCAATTTGAGCTGTGTGTTCAGAAAATCAATCTGGGTTGTGTGTTCAGAAAATCAATTTGGGGCTGTGTGCTTTGAAAAAATCAGTGTGGGCTGCGTGTTCACTTTCAATTTGGGCTATGTGCTCTAAAAAAATCAGTGTTTGAGCTGCGTGTTCAACCCTCAATCAGTGTGTGCTGTGTGTTCACAATCAATTTATGGGCTGCGTGTTCAGAAATTCAAGTGATTGAACCATGTGTTCAGAAACGCAAGCAGAATGCAAGAAAAATTCGTAATACGTTACAGAAAAGGTAGGAATGAAGTAAATACCTCTCGTGCCTCATGGGAGAGATGATACTCAGGCTCCCGCAGGAGGAGATCCCCGGGTGCTCGCTCGTTGAACTCGGTAAAATGATGAAAAACAGTCCGCGGAAGAATGTGTACTGGTGGATCATACCTCTCGGGTATTAAGGGGCGGACCCTCGGAGGCAGAGACATGATGTCAGGCTCGCCCTCGGCGCCTGGAGAACCTCCACCGTGGGGAAATTGACTCGCCATTTCAAGAAATCTGCAAAAGGGGCAAAAATGAGCCAAAATTAGAAAAAGTCAACAAAAGTCAACTCTCGGGAAGCGAAAAAGTTAACAAAAGTCAACTCCTAAGAAAATCTTCCAAATATTGAGACAAACTCACCTCAAGTGGCGAAAATGAGAAAAGAAGCCCGGAAACCAAAATTTAATCGGTTCAAAGTGCTTGAAACTGAAAGATTTCGCGAAAACAACTTGCGTGGGGCGTTGGAAAACGCGTATAGAGCCCGGATCTGAGGGAGAAAATGGTTTGGGAAGGTAGAGAGGAAGATTTCAGAGCTACACTTATGAGCCCGAAGTGTTTGGGTGGATGTATTTATAGAAAAGAGGCCGAAAGGACAAAATTGCCCCTGGATTAGGCAAAGTGGCCGGCCGGCCACTTTTTCTGGCTAGCTGGCCATTTACTTTTCAAGAACTAGCCGGCCACATCCCCCTCCCCATAAAACTGGCCGGCCATGTTCCCCACATGCCCTCCAAGGTCCCTGTAAATTTTGAGGAGGATTGGAGTCCCCGAGACCTGAAAAAGTACAAGAGAAGTGCACTTTCTGGCGCGAAATCGCCCCGCCGGAACTTCATCTTCAACTTCTGATACATGTCTCATCGTTTACTCATCGAAGGTGAAGTATATCCTTTTTGAACATGTTGTAACCTCTCCGGGAGGTGGACCGGAGCCTGCGATCGAGTCACCCTCGCCGAAACGCGCGTTTCTTCCCGCATTGCGATGCACCTTCCTATCAACACCGTGATCGTCTGCATTCGATATCACATTGAACCGTATGCTGTTAGATATGTTGTGCTCGTTGAGTTTCTTCATTTTGCAGGCACGATATTGTATGTTCGGTTCATTTGAAGCTGGTGCTACCAGACGAATCGCACAGGTATCGTATCTTCTCCGTGTGAGACGTGACGAGAATTGAATAATTCTCTGCATTCCTAACTGCATGAAATACAGTCGTTGCTTTGCATTCTTGCTTAAAACTGTTGCATCTATTTGCGAGTACTTGCTTCATTACAGCTTGCTGCATTTGCATGATCATTGAGTTACCATCGGCTTCTTGCATTGTCAGTTGCATTTTGCCCCTGCCTGCGGGCATGCCTGCGGGCACATCTGTGTTATTTTGTATGTTTGTCTAAGTCTTCGGCCTTGTCAAAAATGGGTCGTCTCTGGGCTTTGACATTCACTCCCGTCACTTATGACTTTCGAGTTCTGTCAAAGAGGGGCAACTGTAGACATCCCATTTTTGACCGACCTTGAGACTCAGACGTCACCAGTTGAGCGCTTGGTGATATTGCATATTGTGCTCGTTCAGAAGTTTCAGAGTCTCGGCTGCGAGCCTTGCCTCCGGACTTCCGGACCCTTTCATGCTTTGCTTCGGTTTGCGAACCAGGCTCGGTTTTCTCTGTTTTCTCTTCGCGAAGGGAGGGAGAGGTCTCGTAGACCATCTCTCAGTGGCCGTAGGCTGCGTTTCGTGGTCATAGGCCATTTTTGCCCTTTGGAGTCCGGTTCCCGGTTTTTGGCATACTTCTTATTTGCTCCCTTTTGAGGGACACTGTGGTCTGAGAGACTGACTTCGTGGTCGAACACCACTCCCGGTGCCTAACAGCCCATTTTCGGGGCCCCGAACTACGCGTTTCGGCCCCTGAACCCTTATTTTGCATCGGTTTTGGTTCATTTTTGGCAGGGACCTCTGTTTCATTGGTAAGAAGGCCGTAGAGGGATGGGAGGCCAGTAAATGTTCTGTCAGCCAACTTTATCCCTTCATCGCCCTCCGTCGCCCGATTTTCCGCACTTCAAAGCCAATGTTGAACACCCTTGGGCCATTTTCTTGAAACCCAAACCCCATATTTGTGATGTACACATCTGGGGGGCCACCAATATTTGGTGGCCGGCCAGTAATTGTTGTTGACCCTTTTGAACCCCTTTGAAAAGTGGGTTATTTTCTCTCTTGGTTTACTTTTTCCAGTGTTTAACCACAGGGTTGTGTTGTGCACACATCAGAGGCCCTCTTTTTGTGGTGGCCGGCCATTAATCACACTTGACCCTTTTGACCCTTGGCCGACCGGCCATGTGAAGTAGCCGGCCGGCCACCTGCAACCTAGATAACTGGCCGGCCAGTTTCCTTACATCATCTACAGTGCAAATATGCATCTGTTTTTCCCCCAGATTCTGTATCCGGGGGGCTGCTTTTTGGAGGGAAACTTGGTTGGTTTTCCCTCCATTTTCCCCTCCATTTTCCCCATCTTTTTGCCTATATAACAGAGGCTCCAGCTCTGTCATTAGGGTTACCAAAATTCCCCTTGAAGCTCCCTTCTTGTATCTCTCTTTCTCTGTACTCCCAAGCTCAAAACCTCCAAGTTCCTACACCCTTTTCTTCACCACCACCTAGCACCATACCTCCAACCTCCATTGCAGCAGTTTGAAGTTGTTTTCCAGAGCTAAAGAGTCACCAAACTCAAGCCAAGAGTTGCCTAAAGTTTGGTCTTCAAGGGTAAGCACCATTTTCTCTCTTTTTAGCTTATTTTTGCATCCTATCTAAGCCATTCTTGCTTACTGTTTTGGGCTCCGACCCTAACTGGAACTAGGCTTATTTTGAGCCATTTTTCATGTTTCATTAAGGGCCTCTCACTGTTTGAGGCCTCCTTGTTGCACTTGCTTCATTACCCCTCTTGTATGCCTATTCCTTGTGTGGTATTTTTGGCTTATGTATAAACTGTTTTGAGGAATGTCATAAACTTTAAAGTTTCTTATTTTGAGCTGTTATTCAATATTGTTGAAGGGCTCATCAGTGTTTGAGGCTTCCATTTGCTACTTGCCATTATATCTCTCTTTTGGCCATATTTTTGCATGATTTGTTAACCTATTGTGCTTCTGTTTTTGGGCTGAGGTCCGAACTACAAATGACCTTATTTTGACCCCCTCTTCATGTCTCATTAAGGGTCTCTCACTGTTTGGGGCATCCTTTATATACTTTGTGTCATATCTCTCTTTTGGGCCTTATTTTGAGTAGTATTTTAGGCTTGCATGAATACTGTTTTGGGTCCGGCCATCAACTGTAAAGTGCATTATTTTTGGCCCCTCTTCAACATTGTTGAAGGGCCCCTTTGTGTTTGAGGCCAGAAATCACTACTTACTTCTTTGTCCATCTTTTGGCCCTTTTCTTGCATGAGATCTTATCCATACCTGTGCTGGCTTTTGGGGTTTGTTGTAAACTATAAAAGGTCATATTTTGGGCCCCTCTCCAACATTGTTGAAGGGCCCTAATCTGTTTGAGGTCTGAAGCTGTGACTCACTTCTTTATCTCACATTTAGGGCCATTTTTGCATGCTAGTTTTGCCCTATTTGTGCTTGCTGTTTGGCCTTTCTTAGAACTGAAAACATGCTTATTTTAGGGCTGCCTTGAATCTGTCTTCACATGTCATAAGCAAATAATGCATGCTTAATGTAGCTACAAGTCATTTCATGCGCTTAATCTTGCATTTCGGGACCATTTCATGCATCGGGAGCCATATCGTCATGATTCGGGGCTGTTTTGTGTCGCCTTTCAGTTCTTAAATTTGCATGCTAGCATGTCCATATTTCATGCCTTGCCATGTCTTGTTAGAGTGGCATTTGGTGCCTTAGGGTCGTCCTCGTTTGCGTGCATGCGTGCACGCATCTCGAGTGTCTCATTTTCATCTTATGGCCTCCTATGTGAGTGTGGCTGAAGTCCACTTGTGTTGGTGTAAGCCATATTGCATTGTGTATGCCATTTCATTTCATAGCATTGTGTATGCTAGGTCGTATGTTAGCGCATTGTGTATGCCATGTTACCTCGTGCATCATGTATGCCATTTCATAGCATTGTGTATGCTAGGTTGTATCTTAGTTGCATTTCATGCATATCATGCATATTGCATCGTGCTTGGGATAGGGGTTAGCCCGAGCACGGGAAACGAGGTACGTTTCGTACTCCGAGTGACGGAACGTGTCTCAATTCCAAGTCACCGACACTCCGGATTATCCATGATGGAGTTAGGTTTATAGTTAAGTTTTCATGTGCATTCATTCTATATTGAATAATGCAAATCGACTCCTCGGCCATCATGCATCGATATGCGTGATTGGTGGCACGAGGATCGAGGCATGCAGTACATTTGTGAACAATACATTGCTATGCCCCTTTCTGCTCTCTGTTGCAGCAAATCAGAATTAGCAACTCTTCTGGAGCTTGGCGCGTTCCAAGAATAATTGCCACACTCAAAGCTAAATTAGGGCATCCCAGTTGATTTACCCGCGCAAAGGGGCATACGGACACTACAGTCCATCGCATCATCTGAAGAAAGTTAAGGCGAGTCCCTGGTGTGCATTGCAGTATTTACGAAGACTGTTCTTAGTAATGTTGCTAAATTAATTAGGAATGATTGATATACGTATTTTGGACTGTTACGGATTTATTCGGACCTGTTCCTGCGCCAAGGGAGCGTAATCTCGTATATAATGTGCGGTGCTTGTGATGTCGATGTTTATGCTGACACTTGCGCACACGTCTTTGCTTCACGTATCTTATTTAGCTGTCTATACTTCATTGATCGTGTTATTTGAAGGGCATAGTTTGCAAATTTAGCATAACACGTGTCCATTGATAGTATGCTTTGCATTCATATCAAACTCACGGTGTTGCTTTGAATGCTTACGCGGGTCCTCGAGCGATCATACTAACTACATTTGTCACTTCGAGATTATGCAAGAGTTCGTAATACTGTTAGCTTGTTGTCATCCTTCAATGCATAGTTGTTTAGGAAGATTAGTAGTCGACCCACTAGCTATAGTGTGGCATTTTTGCTATCGTCGGTTAATCAAGATATTCTATCTCAAGTAATATAGGAATCATGCAATGGAGACTTTCTGTAATTAGCTTTGTTTTGGCTGGAGTTAGCTCGGTACAGTACTTTATGCTCTGCAGCCTGTAGGCATGTGTGTAAGAGTGATTGCCCATTGTAAAGCATCATGCTCTACTCATGAGGCGGTAATTTGCTTTATATGAGAGGTATACCTGCCTTGGAATGCCTCGTTGAAGGTGGGTGGAAGGTTGGGTTATTTGGAATTGGTAACAATTCATCACCAAATGTGAGTTTTAAGCCCAACTAGATAGTGGCAAAATCATGATTTTCTAAGCCCACGATTCGCCTCTGTGAGAAAGGTGGTGGCAAATCTACGTCGTCTAGATGCTCCATACTATGCGGGTAGAGTAGTTGCAAACCATATTTCAACATTTCAAATAAACCAAAAGTTGCATGGTAAATGTCTATGTTCATAGGGCGACGACTCACTCTACACAGGCTAAGCTTGTATCGCTGTGCCGCATCAATAGTAAAATCTAGGTAATAACGAATAATAGAACCACAAATGTTTTCACAAGATCTTCTTGAGTAAGCACTCATGGAGATTTAATTGCAGGTGAGGCCGATACTCTTGGTACGTCACTGGCGAGCGTCGGGGGTGGCTAGCAGATTGCGAATGTGACACCTTCACGCCCACATCGTACTCCAAGTGTTCACCGAGCTCACAGAGTCTCCTATTCAGACAAGACTGTCTGAGTTGGACGTTAACAACGGAAGCGTGCCTTAGGGCTCAAAACGAGTCAGGGTTTCCTATAATGTTTCCCCCAAAAAAAATGACAATTTATGTAGCGACTCTGATATGCTAGCAAAGCGTGTTCCGCACGTGTTTGTGCTCACTTCTTTCAAAACACATATGTGTCTTGTTTTTTTTTCCTTCAAACACGATTTTTGGGGGCCGGAATTTTTTTGGACTCTTTGGTTCAGATTTAGAACACGTGCACGAGTTTGCACGAGATCGCAGCTGTAGTGCACCCCCAAATGACACGCGAACCCGGACTCACCCTCCAGGGCCGTTCATGGGACGTCTACAACCTTGGCGCTGAAATCATTGCGAGTCCTGATTCGGCCTTCTGTTTTGTAATTGTTTTTCAGTATATATGCGCAAGCGCTCGAGAAGGCCGCTGATTTCTGATTGTACTGCCAACAGAAGAACAAAGCATGGGGCATGGCAAAGTATTTTCATATATGTATGCATGACTACTCTTCAGGGAGTGTAGTCCTCGATCCTCGTGCCACCAATCACGCATCTCGATGCATGATGGCCGAGGAGTCGAATTGTGCAACTCAATATAGAATGAATGCACATGAAAACAAAACGAAACCTAGACTCCATCATGGATAATCCAGAGTGTCGGCAACAGGGAATTGAGACACGTTCCGTCACTCAAAGTACAAAACGTCCCTCGTTTCTCGTGCTCGGGCTAACTCCTATCCCAAACACAACACAAATGAGATGGCATACACAATGCGACTAACATACAACCTAGCATACGCAATGCTATGAAATGACATACACAATGCTCGATGTAACATGGCATACACAATGCTCTAACAGGCAACCTAGCATACGCAATGCTATAAATTGAAAAGGGATACACAATACATAATGGACTTACACCAACATGAGTGGACCTCAGCCACACTCACATCAGTGGCCATTAGATGAAAATGAGACAACCAAAATGCGTGCACACATGCACGCATACCGAGGACTGAACCTAAGGCATTAAATGCCACTCTACCAAAGCATGGCAAGGATGAAGCATGGCATTCAAGCATGTAATTTTCAGTACTGAAACATGATGCTAAATCGTCCCGAAACATGGAAATATGGCACCCGATGCATGGAATAAGCCCCAAACCTCAAAACTAGTCCAATGCATTGAACCACAAGTATACAAAGGAAGCATTATTTGATCATGAAGTCTAAATACAGAGCCAAGGCAGTCCCAAAACATACACATTTCTAGTTTAGAGCATGGCCAAAAGATGCTAACATGATGGACTAAAATAGCATGCAACATTGGCTAGCAAGCATTGTTTACATGGCACGTATATGAAGCAAATGAGAACTCATCAAACCAGCCAAAAACAGTGAATAAAATATGCCAAAATATGCCTAAATAATCACTGAGATACAGCCAATGCATGCAAAAATGAGGGGCTTCTTTGGAAGGTCATTCAAGGGGTTGTTAAGCGCATATAAGATAGACACTTAGCATAACCAAACCAACTTTGGAAATGAGTTATGACAGCCCTAAAGCTCACCAAATAGGCCCTGAAATCAGTCTAGGAAACATGCAAATAAAGGCCCCTTCAAAAGGCCTTGAATGGAATTGCTCTACACATGCACTATGGACATAAAATATGATCAAAAGGGCCCCGGACAGACCTAAGGCAGACCCTAAAACACACAAAATTGGTCCCAAAAAGTGACTTCAATGCATGGAAAATAGAGCCCTTTGGAAAGCCAAAAAGACGCCCAAACAAGACAAGGAGAGAATGGGTCACCCCCCTCTAATTTTGGCCCTCAAAAATGCATCAAAGCCACTGAAAATCCACTAGATTTCAGTGGCTAAGAGGCCGAACTATGGCCAATGCAAGTGCTCTAATGCATAGCCTTAATCATGAAGAGATGAAGCATGCATAGGGGGAAGATGACCTCAAACAGAAATGGGACCTTAACAAAACTTGAAAAGGATGTTAAAAAAAGACTTTTTCCAGTTTATAGCAAATCTCGAAAATGCTCACAAGTAAGGCTAAAATGGGATGCAAAAATAGCCCTAAACGAGAGATAGAGGATAAGGGAAAGTAAATGACCTTAAACAGCAAAGTACCCTTAAACAAAGTTGGAGAAGGGATCAAAATAAGACACTTTCTAGTTTGGGTCGAAGCCCAAAAATACTTGTAAGTAAGGCTAACCAATCATGCAAACAAATGCAAATTTGAGGGAAATGGACACTTACCCTTGAAGAGCCGACCTCCAGTAGCTTTTGGACCAAGTTGGTGAGCTTTCAACCTCAGAAAATGACTTCCAAGGTGCTGGAATGGATGATGGAGGTGTGGTGCTAAGGGTTGTAGTGCAAATGGACTAAGAAAGTGAGGGTTTTGGAGCTTTGAGTAGTAACAATGGAGGAGGGAGGTTATGAGCCTTAAGCAAAAATGTCTAACCCCTCAACAAGAAGCCAAGCCTCTCCTTTATAGAGGAGAAGCTTCAAAATATCTCCAAGAGACCCCAAGTATCCTCCATACACGTGTATGGAGGATACACCAAATGGCCTCCAGCCGGCACTGCTGGATCACACTTAGAAAAAGCAAAAGCAAGAAGTAGGCCGGCCAGTTCAAGTGGCCGGCCGGCCACTCCCCCTGGTCGGCCGACCAGGGGTCAAAAGGTTCAAGCAAAATTGCTGGTCGGCCTACCTAGAAAGGTGGCCTCCTAGATGAGTAGAATACAGCTGTGTATAGAAAAATCAGAAAAAATGACCCAAGAGACAGAAAAGCTAGCTTTTAAGCAAGGTTCAAAAGGGTCAAGATGAATTTTTGGCCGGCCTATCCATATTGGTGGCCTCCCAGATGAGCACAACACAATGATGGTATGAAAAGCCAGAAAATGTGGCTCAAAAATGAGAAAAACCAGCTTTCTGTCAGAAAAACTGACTTTTGGAGAGAGAAAAAGAGAAAACTGGCTTTTTAGGGGAAAAGGTGGCCGTCCACTATCCTACTCCCTTCCTAACAATGAAAATAGGGTCCCTACCAAAATTGGACCAAAACGGATGCAAAACAAAGGTTCGGGGGCCAAAACACGCGGTTCGGGGCCCCGAAAACAGGTTGTTAGGCACCGAAAGTGGTGTATGACCACGAAGGTGGTCTCCCCGGCCATAGTGTCCCTCTAAAGGGAGGAAATAAGGTGTGTGCCAAAAACCGGAGCAAACGGAGGTAGTTAAGCGGTCCCGAACCGAGGCACACGGCCGATGGCTCCGAAAATCGGAAACCGGGCTCCAAACGGGAAAAATGGCCTACGACCACGAAACGTAGCCCACGACCACTGAGAGATGGTCTACGAGACCTCTCTCTCCCTTCAGAAAGAGAAAACGGAGAAAACATGACCCGGTTCGCAAACCGAGGCAAAGCACAAAAGAGCTCCGAAGTCTGGAGGCAAGGCTCACAGCCAAGACTCTGAAACCTCAGAACGAGCACAAAATGCAACATCACCGAGCACTCAACTGGTGACGTCTGAGTCTTAAGGTCGGTCAAAAATGGTGTGTCTACACATAGTCAAAGAGAAGCAAAATAACCTTACACCATATCCTATCAAACAAGCAAACTGATGAGTACTGAAGCACTAAGCAGTTTCTGCTACAATGGAAGTAGACATTCGCAAGCCACTTTGAATCAAGTGTTGGTGCACGGCACCTACAGCAAGAAGTATTGGAATGGCAGGCCGGGTTGGTTCTTGAAAAAATATAAAATCAATAAATTAATAATAATAGAAAAATGTAAAAATTTGTCCAGGCATAAAAGAACAAAACAAGGTATAAAGCTGCTTGGCATGAAATAAACCTACTATCCAACCAGTGCAATTAATTGAATATGGATTAGTTTCCAATCCAACCAGTGCAATTAATATGGATTAGAAGCTAGAACATGACGGCAGAGAATCCTAAACACTGTGCTACTAGAGACATGTTTGGGAATAACCAAGAAAATAATACAATCATATATCTGTATAATTGTTTTTCAAGTGAAAAAAGGAAAAGGAAAAAAAAAAAGAGAAGAAAAAAGTATATACTGTAATAGCATATAGGGTAAGTTTTACATGAAGTTTTCTGAAGCATCACTCCAGATAACAATGCATAATTTGGATAATACACCGCATTTTTAAGCCTATCAACACCAAATTCAGGTCAAATACAAGCATAACTATCAAATAAAATTCAAGCGTAAATATATAAATTGCATAAACATAAATGTAGATAATAAGGCAGGTCTTTCTGCACCTTGACTAAAAGCATGCAACTTTGAAACCTAGGCTCATACCTTGTTAATAGTTCCACACTTGGACCCAAGCAAAGCTTAAAACCCAAACCTCAATGCACCTTGTCCCTTTAACGATTATGGACTATGCAAATATCTTAATTAATAAGCTTAGACATTTAGGAAATTCTCCAAGTGCTGAATCAAATTTCCTAGTAGGGTGCCAATCATTAGAGTTACTTAAGCTAACCTTCCCTGCCACCATTAGGACTATTTTGTGAGTCAGGTGAGATAACTTCCATTAGTATGATATGAGACCATACTATTGGCCAAGAAGGGATCACGTGGGGGCAACTTCCATTGGAAGTGGGGCTTAGTATTAACGGTTTCTTGTGCCACAACAGCCCCACTGCTACCACTATCCAACTTGTAAATTACACCTTTGACAAATTAACCAACAATTAAATCACCTATTGTTGTCACATCAAGAATAATTTCTAACCATAACCCCAAGACATTATTTTACTACCATCACAATTCAATCAAATATTGTTATAGTAACAAATAACTAGCCACACCATTAGAATATTCAGGCTCATCTAAAACCAAAAAAAAATTAAAAACAATTGGCAAACCTGAGCAAACCGCTGCTTGAAATAATCATAAAGCATATGTGACTTCTGAGACAATATCGCTAGTGGAATATCATAACTTCTAGTTCTTTGCATGTTGTTAAATATACATAACTTTCCAATACAAGTTTTTGACTCTCAGACATTATATCATGCATCATTGTGATAAAAGTTCATCATTACAAATAGGAACATAGATATGATATGAGTGATTTGTGAGAAGCTAACTCCTGAGATTTCTATGATGCATGAATTTTTATTTTATTTTTAAAATGTAATAACTTAATTACTTTTTCAGTCCTTTCTTAGCAAATCCTCTCCTCTCTGTGCACTCCCAAAAAAAAAAAAAAAAGATAATTAAAGAAAACATACACCTTTCTTGTACATTTTCTCATTGTATGTATGAGAACCATATTCAAGCACATACTGCACAATAATTACATATTAGTAGATATGAATATGGTGAAGATCATATTTCTATCTTTGATGCCACTTCCTGCCATCCCATTAGGAGTTTGGCGGGATTATTTGTTTTATTTATTTAATTTTTTTTCCCTTTCTTCCTTGCATATGCTTGTGTACAGTAACAAAAAAACAAAAAGAAATGTTGGATAGGGTAAATAGGGGTAATGTAGGGCAATAATGCTGATCCTTGATTTTTTTTTCTCGTGTTAGAATAGGGTAATGTTTTAAGTTTGAAAAATGTTTTGGAATCTGGTGTTTCTTTTTGGCCATATCAAGTGTTTCTTTGAAAGTGCATAATAATAATAATAATAATAATTAAAAAAAAAAAACAAACCCATTTCAGAAATGAGCAGTAAATGCGCAAACCCATTTCAGAACTCTGGTTTAGGTCCTAAGTTTATTCCTCTGCAATGAAAAAATCACTGCTGAGATTACATTCTTAACTCTGGTTTGGGGGACAGTCATCATATGGACAAACTCATTTCAGAAATGAGCAGTAAATGCACCTGAATCAAGCATATAAATCAAGACGATGATGTATTGAAATGGGTGCTGAGAGCGAGATTGAGAGAATAAATCAACTGAATCAAGCATATAAACCAACTGAATCAAGTATAAATCAAGCACATAAAGCCCTAAAGCCACAATAAAAAAAGGGGGAAACAGATGAAGATAGAGACAGACACAGAGACACAGAGACTATGAGCGAGAGAGAGATAGATTGACAGACACACCAACAGCGAGAGAGCGAGCGAGGGAGAGAGAGAGAGAGAGAGAGAGAGAAAGAGGGAACATGTGATCTGTGGCTGTGACGGTGGTGCTTTGCGGTGGTGGCAATGGTCATGGCAATGTCTTCCGTACGGTGGACTGCAGTGAGGTGTTTGTCTCTTCAGTTTGGTGTTTGATTCGAAGGTTTGAATGTTGTTGTCTGTAACAGAGAAAGGGGCGGGCAGCACTAAAAGAGTTCGCGCGCGCGTCCTAAAAAATTTGAAGATTTAGCGACTAAAAGAAATTTTTGTCGGCAAAAGAGTTATTATGGGCGACTATCCTATTTGGTAGCCATAGGAAAATAAACAACGACTATTTTATTCGTCGCCAAATGTATATTTGGCGACTAAATCTCCATTTGGTCCGAAAAAAATTGTATTTGCCCACTAAATTTTTTAGTCGCTAAAGATTAACACAAAAATATACCTGATTTTGGCTACTAACATTTATTTTGTAAGCAAAAATTCATACACAACGACTATAAAAAAATTTAGTAGCCTAAAATTGAGACTAACGGCGACTAATAAATTTTTTTATCGCTAAAAGTGTCACTTTTGCCGACAAAAAGGTAATTTAGCCGCCAATAAATAATATTTCCAGACTAAAAAATTTTAGTAGCTGAAAACTATGCCAACGCTGACTAATACATATTTTAGTCTCCCAAAGTCAACTTTTTGGCAACTAAATTTTGTTTAGTCGCCAAAAGTGGTCGCCAAATGTGCAAATTCTTGTAGGGACCCATTTATCATTCTTGCTTTGTATATAGTAATAAAAATATGAGTAAAAGGTATAATTGTTCATGCCCCCTGTCACGCCCAAAATTCGGACAATTAAATATTAAATTAGGACTAACTCCAAGAATATTCCATTATCCAAATCCTAAGGGTGAAACAAAAAGACTAAACGCCAACCAAACCATCCATCATAATTTTATAACTAACCAATACCTCAACATTCCGGTAGCAACAACCAGTCAAAACAACTTAAATAAAGTACGGTTACAAACCATGCCAAATTATTCCAATACTAAAGTCATTAAAAAAAAAAAATAAATACATAAACTAATATCAACCCTAAACTCAAAAAAACAAAAGAAGTGCAAATGACAAGTCCAACACTATAGTAATTCCACGTCACCACCGTAGCCCCAACTAATCCTGCAAAGGAAGCTCGGCTGCGCTCAAACAGAACGCACCCGAGTTGCTAGGAGACAAAACGGGTCAGTGTACAGGTATACTGGTATGAGTACAAAATTTAACTCCTACGTGTCCACTAGACACAAACAAAAAATACATTTAATTCTTGTTATGGGATAAGACAAGTAGTTCCAACCGCACCAAGACGAATGGGTAATTTCCTGAGATACGGTGGCATTTAGTTTCTTGTCCGTACACAACGAAATATAAATTTATTATAAAATAAACAAAATAGAAATAAAAATATGGTGGGTCAGCCCTGCATAAAAAAAGTTAGTAAGACCCACCATTCTGCAAAAAAAATAAAGTTAGTATAATTTAATCATAAGTAACTTGCTGAAGAAGTATAAAAATGCACCGTTTCATATTTAAATAATTTGAATGGACCAAAACTCAAAAAACAAAAGTTGTACAAAATCAAATTTCCTAAAAGGTTATGTAAACGAATTTAGTAGAAACTGAACATGTTGAGAGAAAAACTTGATAGAAGAACTTAGATGGAATTCAACCGAAAAATCTGAAGCTGAAAACGAAAATAAACTACCCTAAGATGATTTTTTTCGGAAAAATTGAAAACATGAAAAGTGTGCAAAATAATGTTTTACTTCAGTCTAAGTGAAACCAATAAAAATAAGCTCGTTTCGTGGGTTAAAACAGTATCTAAAATCTGCAATACTAAAATGAACAAAAACTGTTGTAACCAAGATAATCTGATTACAAGTTCTAATCGATCTTTTTAGTAAAAAGTTAAAACACAAAAGTTGTCTAAAATTACGTATACATGCCTCTGCCCAAATTACATAATTTATCAAGGTCGTTTACTATTTTCAAGATGCACAAATCAATACAATTCTGTAACAACCCTCACCACTGTTTACTGCTAAACTGAGACTAAGCATGTTAATTGACTGATTGACTGAAAGTCTGAACTGACTGATTGAGTATATGAGTTTAATTGCATTTCTCTCTGTTTGACTGGTGAATTATCTGTTCATGTTCTGTGTTTAAACTGCGAATTGAAGGCCTTATCGGCGGCCGAATCAGAAATTGATTAATGTTTTATGATCATTAGAAATTATGTGATTTAATAGTATATTTATTTAAAATGCGATTTGATATGATTAAATTAGATTAAAATAAGCTAGATTACAAGAGTTGGCATTTTTTACCAATTTGCCACCTAGTGGATTAATCTAGGCAACTCTTCTCCATTTCATACACTCTTGACTAAACATTTCATCAGCCCATTTTGAGAGGCACAACCAGGAGC